>JAJLZM010000205.1:0-130474 GCA_030572235.1 Ambrosiozyma kamigamensis | reverse complement strand
AAAATGAGTATTGCTATAAACTCTAATGAAAAAGGGCGGGAGAGTTATTATTTCCTAAAGTGTTATCAGTGCTTTTTTTAGAAGTGAGATAAATATAGAATTGCTAAAGACCCGGTATGGAAGCGAGAGAGTGATGGGGATGGGTCAGGCAAATGAAGGATATGAGTTGATATGGAGAGTTGTTCTAAGAAGAGTACACACACTTATAGTGTAGGAAAAGAGAAAAGAGGCAACATCGATGTTTATAAGGATTTGTGAGTTTATATATACTGGAAAAGAAAAGAGAAAACACCCCCGCGCTACCGGGACAGACTCCAGGGGCCACCGCCGTCCGGCTACCGGGGGGCCAGCGCACGCGTAACTAATTAAAATTAATTGCAGAAAATTGCCAGAAATCGACTCTAAATAGCTCGATTCTGACGTATATACTAGCTGGAAATTACTGTAAACAGTAGAAAGTTACTAGAAACGTATGTATTCCAACTATAATTTAGATCACCAAAACATCACTCACTTTGCCTAATTCAGCTTATAGTTAATTATATAGCTCATCTTCTTAATTAATTTGTATACGTAATTAGCCAAGTGTGATGATACGTAATTTTACTAATTTATCTATATCGATATCCTGAATATCGATAATTAACGAAATTGAAATTGAAATTCACCTATATATCATATATAATTAAAAGCCATAATTAAATATCATATAAAATATGTCTAACTGCTGTGCAGTTGTACTGTAAGTTTACCCCTTTCAAACGTTTTTGATTGATTAATTGTATTATAATATTTTAAAACTTATTTAGGAAATTTTGATTTACATTTTTATAAATTTCAAATAAAATTTCAATTAAAAACTTAATATATATTATTTTTTTTTTTAGCGATAGCTAGCGAATATTGATCCTTAAACCCTTAAACCCTTAATCTCAATTTCATAATTCTCATTATAACTGCTGTACTGTACTATTACCTATAGCTTATAAATAATATATAGACCGGCCTATATATATAGCTGAATCTCAAATATATATATATATATAGATCGAGTTAGCAGCAGCAGTAACTGAGCAGTTGCAGTTAAATTGTAAAATTGCACGATTAATTCAATACCAAATTCAATTTCAATTTTAACCCCCATTTTCATTTTGAGCGCTGTAGACTGTATAGTGCTTTTTAGTTTAAATCCTATAATTAACTCTACTTTTGGTTTAAATCCATATATATAGTTTCCTCGATCTTTAATTCAATTGTGATTAATTTTACTTCACTTATACTTATCATTATATCCCTCAATCATACCAATAAATATTACTAAAGTAGCTATTGATATTTTCCCAATTAGTATTTTTTAACAGCTAGATATAAGATCGATAACAATTATTTTGAATTATATATAATTGCATAGAATCAATCAATTAATCAGTCAATTAAGTTAACTAGAAGAATTGTTAATTATAATAATACAGATTTAGTAATTTGCATTTAAATTAAATTAAGAATTCGATATCCGATACCACTAATTTATAATAATTACAAATATAACGTTATACAACTTATATACTATAGTATAAGTCTATAACTTTTAGTAACTTTTTACCTAGCTACAAATATTATAACAAATTAAATTTAAATTATAAGCTAGGATATCAATATTGTCGCATATAATCATTAAAATCTAAATTATTACAGTGCAATCAACTATATTGTTACAAGTACTGGGTTCTTTTTACCCCTTTGATTGACCATATAGCTATAGCTCTAGAATCCCTACAACAACCATATAGCTGATATCCTGGATTATGCTGGACATCATGATCGATATATATAGCTGTCGTCGTCATACTGCATGTTTATAATTAATTATAATATACTTAATTGAGGTGTATATAATATATGGCTAGGCCAAAATCCACCACCAAGTCTAATGATGAGATCGACCATATTAATTACAGACTAAAATTACACTGAAAATCTGATCGAGATAGTGAGTTTCATCAATCATGAATCATGATATATATCAATAATATCATATATGATATAATATGATTGATATCATCAATTTAAATTGATATATATATATATATATATCTAGCAGATTCTATAGCTTAGACTAGCTATACGTATCAATATTAATATATATAGGAATTAAAGGGAATTTCCATGAATTTCCATGAATTTCCATGATATCGATATCCTATCCTCTTTTAATTCGATATATAAGCTTAATTTTAATTTATAGCTATATATATATTAAATTGTTATAAATTATATAATTTTTAATATTCTTATCATATATTTACGTACACTATATATATAATATAGCTGATATCGTTATATATTATATAGACTATATATAGCTCATAATAGCTGATAAGATCGAAAAAAGTTCAAACTTCAAAACCATTATATATAATTATACGAATTAATTATATTTACAGTACATAGTTTCAATCTTTCTCTAAATTCCAACAACAATTCATATGATTCAATTCGATCAATTACAATATTTGAATTAATATACTGTATAGTAATTTAGGATATCAGAAAACATATATTAAGCTATGTGGACTATAGCTAGTAGCTAAGAAGAAGAAGAATTAAGAATTAAGAAGAGCGATGATGATGATGATGATACCAAACATCGATGATATCGATATCGCGATTTGATTTTTTCCTGAAATATAAGGTTTTTCCGGCTACTCCGCCGCACAGCCAAAGCTAAGCAATTTCATGTGCTAAAATTCGGTTGTTATTGTTAGTCAAACTTGTTGTGGCTTTGAGGAAATAAACCTTAAGTTACCAGATTTTTCCGCGGCTACGCGTAAAGTATCTTTAATTAATATATAGCAGATTAGAGTCGCGCGCAAACTTCTGGCGAAGTGATTTTCCGTTCCTGGCCCAATTTGGCAAAAAAGTTCGATCGTAAAAAGAAATTAATTTACATATATATGGGCCAAATTGAGAACGTTCTCTCGCACCGGCTATTTCACCACGGCTGCGTAAATGCACGCGCGCGAAAACAAATTTATATAACGCGTCTCTCTGCGGCGTCGCCCTTGCGCAAAACTCTCCATCGACCTTTCTAGGAACAACAACAACAAATTAAAAACAACAACAACAACAACGAACTATAGCTTAATTTTACTGTTTTACACGATATATAATCGATCACAGGTTTAGAAATACATATAACACTCTATAGCAAATATATAGCTAGAGCCCATACAATTATATATAATACAGCAGATATCGACCCTTAATTAAGAACAAGCTAGAAGAGCTAGACATATTTAAAATCTCAAAAAAAGTTAAACTAAAGCAAAACAAAACAATTATCAATTATATAACCACATCGATCGATATCGATTCGATATTTTTTTTTGATTTGATATATACATGTATAATTAATTTAAAGTCTGAAACAGCAATTAAGCAATATATACATATACAGTACACTCTCCAAATCAACAATCATCATCAACATATTTATCAAAATAACTACAACTGTATAAACTAAGGTTGATACACTACTACTTTATAAAATCTGCCAGATTCCCACCAGTTCTCTTATTTCAATTACCACAACTACCTTTTTCGTCAAAACATTTACTAATTTATTTATATAGATCTATCAAAAATATCAAAAACTTGAATCAAACTGATTTAAAGATATCAACTTAATAATTAATTAATTAACTATAGTCATTCGTTTATACAACATATCCAACTTAATACATTCGTTACTTCAAACAAACAAACAAATATGAAAGAATTAAAAACAAATCAACCAACTTCATTATCTCAACGTCGTTTTGGTAATGAAAATATTTATAAAATTCCAAAAAAACATACTTCTCCAAGACGTTCATCACAATTTATAACTAATAAAAATAGAAGAGCATTACAAGATATTTCAAATGATAATACTATTCATAAAAAAACAAGAAAAAATTCATTAAATAATAATAATAATATATCTATTTCTAAACCTACATCACAACAACCTATTACAAATAATACTATTTATAAAGATAATATTTCTGATTCAATTATCGATGATTTAGATAATAATAATGATACTGATGAAGAATCTGATGTTAAAACAATTCATGATAATGAAGAAGATGATTCAACTACTGATTCATCATCTCAAATTGATCCTTTAGTTCCAATGTCACCAAAATGGAATTCTAATATTTGTGATCAAGTTCAAAAAGTTATTAAACAATATCATAAATCAACTCCTGATCCAGATGATGAAGATACTTGGGATGTTGCAATGGTTGCTGAATATGGTCCTGAATTATTCAATTATTTACATGAATTAGAAGCTAAATATTCTCCTTATCCTTATTATATACCACAAATTCAATCTGAAATTACTTGGGAAAATAGAGCAACTTTAATTAATTGGATTGTTCAAGTTCATAATAGATTTAATTTATTACCTGAAACATTATTTTTAACAGTTAATACAATTGATAGATTTTTATCAAAAAGAGCAATATCATTATCAAGATTTCAATTATGTGGTGCAATGGCATTATTTTTAGCTGCTAAATTTGAAGAAATTAATTGTCCAACAATTCAACAAATGGCTCATATGGTTTCAAATAATTATTCAATTGAAGAATTATTAAAAGCTGAAAGATATTTAATTAATGAATTAAAATTTGAAATGGGTTATCCAGGTCCAATGTCATTTTTAAGAAGAATTTCAAAATCTGATGATTATGATTCTGAAATTAGAACTTTATCAAAATATTTTTTAGAAGTTACAATAATGGATCAAAGATTTGTTTCTTCTCCTTCAAGTTGGTTAGCTGCTGGTTCATATTATTTATCAAGAAGATTATTACAACATGATTCAATTTGGACAGATTTACATGTTTTTTATAGTGGTTACACTGAAGAACAATTATTACCATTAGCTGAAATTTTAATTGAATGTTGTATGGATTCAACTAATCATCATAAAGCTATCTTTGATAAATATTCTGAAAGAAAATTTAAAAGAAGTTCATTATTTGTTCGTGAATATCTTAATGAATGGAATAATAATAATCCAACAACAACCACAACTAATAATTAATATGATTTGATTTTGATTTTTCTTTCCTTGTTTTTGCTTTTTGTTTTATCGTAATTTAATAATTTGCATTACGTTGTATCATTATATTTTAATTTTTTGTTTCTTTGGCTTATCTATATATAAAAATACATATAAATTTTGATAATTATATAGTACTGTATTTACTGTTAAAATTGTTAACCCCCGTGGCCCGTGGACCGTGGTAACGCGTTGGAAATAAAGCAGTCGTGGTTGGCTCAAACTAATTTTTGAAATTGAGGCAAAAACAACAGAGCTAACAACTGATTACTTTTCAATCCTTTTAAACGAAGAAAACAACTTGATTTAATTCATTAATTCAACTACTACTTTAATTATTACTTATCCAAGATGATGTCAGCTAGAATTCTATCAAATACTTTAAGATTAGCCACTAAATCAACAATTAAAAGATCAACTTTACAAACTATTTCAAAAGTTTCAGCTATTAGAACATTTACAACTACACCAATTAAATTTAATGTTCCAAGTGAAGAATTAACAAAAGTTTTAAAATCAGAATTAGAATTTGAAAAAAAAGATGTTTTTGGTTTAGATGAAGTTTATGAAAATTATTTAAATCAATCTGGTTTTAAAATTCAAGAAAAAAATAATAATCAAGTTTTAGTTGAATTAATAAATAAATCTGGTAATGAAACAATTCATGTCTTTTTTGATGTTTCTAGAGTTTCACAATTAGGTTATGAACTTAAACAATTACAAGATGCAATTAATGAAGCTGATCAAGAAGAAGGTGAAATGTTACAAGAAGAATTATCAGATAATTCACTTGTTGATATTAATGTTGTTATTGAAAAAGACAATCAAGCTGTTGGTATTGATTTAAATTTAAATATCTTAGATACTAATTTCGAAGTTTTAGGTATTACAAATTTCGATAATTTAGAAACAGCATTAAATGAATCAGCTGAACATTCACAAAAGAGAGATTTATTATATTCTGGTCCACAATTTGAAAATTTAGCTGAAGAATTACAAGAAAGTATTTCTGCTTACTTACAATCAAGAGGTATTAATCAAGATTTAGGTGATTTTATTGTTGCTTATTCAAGTGTTAAAGAAAATAATGAATATATTAGTTGGTTAGATAACTTATCCAAATTTTTTACTAAATAAAGATGACTAATGACTAACAACTTTAGTTTTTTTGTGTATATAATTGCCTTCCATTTTACTCCTTTTTAGTTTTTTTTTTTGAGAAGTAGTCTTTAATTTATCTGTGTCTGTATATAAAATTTAAAAGAAAAAAAAAATAGGTTTGAATTAAAATGGGGAATATATCGCTCACGTGCCATCAGCGAGGGCTACGTTTGTCCGGTTTATCCAACCCGCGCGGTCCGGAGTTCTCACCACGTCTCGCTTTTTGGAAAATCAACATATTAAAGATGGAAACCATCATTAAACCAATTATTACAAGATACAAAAACTACAGTTCTAAAATCAACAATGTCTGACTCTTTAGTTTCATACGCTGCTTTAATCTTAGCAGATGCCGAATTAGAAATCTCTTCATCAAACTTACAATCATTACTTACTGCTGCTGGTGCATCAGTTGAAAATATTTGGACTGAAGTTTACTCAAAAGCTTTACAAGGTCAAGATTTAAAAGAATTATTATTCTCCTTTGCTGCTGCCCCAGCTGCTGGTGCTGCTTCAGCTGGTGCTGCTGCTTCTGGTGAAGCTGAAGCTGCTGCTGAAGAAGAAGAAGAAGAAGAAAAGGAAGAATCTGATGATGATATGGGTTTTGGATTATTTGATTAAACAACATAAATGTTTCACAAATTTTATAAAAATGGAAATAATAATTATCAAGTTTTAATTTTATAATTAATAAATTCATAAGGAAATTATTTATATATATTAGAATTCTTTTCAACATCATTAATATTAAAATCTTTTAGTTTCAAAAGTTTTGAAGATTTAAATTATACAACAACAATTGCAATTTTCTTTTTTTCTTTTCAAATTGAGATAATGGGACTTTACTTTATTTATAATAAAATTATCAATTATAATAAATTCAAATTCAATTTCTTTTTTAAAATATACAATTGAAGTATACATAGTAAATCAATTAACAAATACTAATAATAATAATAATAAAATCAAATAATAAAGTAAACAAAATGGCTTGTTCAACTAATATATAAGCAAGAAAAATAAAAAAGAAGAAAATTATATCCAAGTCGAACTAAGTCAATAGAAATATATAAAAAGGGTAGATTAAAATAAAAACAAGAATTCTTAATAGTAGTAATAATAAAGTTAAGACAAAGCAAAGTATAAGCAAATCATGAATAAAGAAAAATAACCACACATATTTCCCAAAGATAAAGCAAAATGAAGAAGTAAAGAAAAAATAAGTTAAAAAAGAAAGTCCAAATTAATTCAAAAAAGTTCCATTATCCCATAGAAAAAAAGAAATCAATGTTGTTTAAGTAATATCTTCATAGCAAAAGTAAAAGTGTAGTTTGTAACAGTAATATGTAGTAGTAATATAATAATAAAATTGACAGAAATAATAATAAACAATTTAGGAGAATTGAAAAGTTCTAAGCTAGTTTAGACACAGTGGTAGTTGAAGGACTAGTGGCAGTATTAGTTAATTCACTAGCACTTGTTTTCCTTCTTTTTTTATTTCTTCTGTTATCTAAACTTTGAAAATCATTGATATCAACTTTTTCACTTGAATAATAGTGAAAAAATTGCATGTTGGAAGCTGTATTTGTTGGTGGTGATGTAGTTGTAATTGATGTTGTTGGACCTGCTGGTGTAGTTGTAATTGCTAAACCAACTGAATCCTTTTTTTTCTTGGTTGGAGAACTTGGTTGTTGTAGTTGTTGTAGTTGCTGTTGTTGTGAAATATTTGAATTTGGTTGCTTTCTTATACCTGAAACTAATTTATCAGTTGAAACAATTTTAATTTGTTTAGTTGGAATAGCATTAACATGATTATTTGAATTAAAATTATGTAATTTTGGGAAATTCAGAGCTTGATTAGAAGAAGATCTTCTAATTAAAGGTTGAGAATAAGGAGTAGTTGGATATTGAGAAGATTTTCTATTAAATCTTGGAGGTGAATTAGTAGGAGATAAATAAACTGGACTACTATCATATATAATATCTTTATTTTCTTGTTTTCTAGTTCTTATGAAATTAATTTCTTTAATTAATAAATCTCTTTCTAATTCTAATCTTTCAACTTTTGATATAGTATCTTCTCTTAAACATTGTACGTTCAAATTTAATTGTTTAATTTTCATTAAACTCAATTTCAGAACTTTAATTAATTCTTCTTTATTTGTATTAAAAAACAAATTCAATTGATTAACATCATCATCTTTTTCAGAAGGAGTTGGAGGAGAGGTCAATAAGTTGATCATATTTGATAATTTTTGTTCAATAGTTTCATCAGTAGGAATAATTGTTGTAGTAGGTGACGTTATATCAGTTTCATTGTCATCATTATTATTTTGATTTACATCCGAGAGAGTTGTTGTTGTTGGAGTAGTAGCCTTGTCTGAGGTTAAACGTAGGATTGTGTTTAGAAGAGCGTCTGAAATTGTTGTATTTGTCTGATGGAGTTGGTTGTTGTTTTGTGCTTCAACCAGAATATCCGCCTTAGAGTGAGATTGAGACTTGAGGTCATCAATTACCTCCGGAACAAGACTAGCTGCAGGCATGGACATGATGTGGGTGATAATTGAGTGGTATGGATGGATGGAGAAAGAGCAGGAATTTGTAGGAAAAGGCTTGTATCAGAATATGGGAATAAATAAGTGTAAATCCATTTTGGTAGTTTTGGGAATAGTTTTGTTTTAGTATAGAAGTTTAAAAGAAAAAGAAAAAAGAGCGGTGCTGGGTTGGGGCGCGCACGACCGTCTAACCTATTTTGTTTATTTTATTTTGTTTATTTTATAGTTTACTATAACAAAACAGCAGAGAAAAAAAGAATGCTATATAAATAAATCAGAGTGCAAGAATTTAATTAAAGATATCCAGTATCAATTGTATCAATTTTAATTTTTAATTTTTAATTTTAAGCCTGTAATGGATCTTCAACTAACTTATACAAATTACGTTTCACAAATTCATAAACTGGGAAAACAACACATTGTCCAGAAGCAACTCTCATAACTCTTGGTAAAATACCTTTATAGAATGCTCTAACACCACTTTCTTGAATTAAACCTTTTCCAATTCTAATACCTCTTGCAAAATTAGATTCAGTTGTAGCTTGAGTTTCCTTTTGCATTCTAGTTTTAATAGTATCTAATGGATTATTACAGAATGGACCAATTGCACCAGAGATAAAACCAATTCCTGCTGTTTGCCAAGTTGGTAAATGTTCAGTATTTTGAGAATCTTGTAAATAAGTCTTTAAGAATGTATAAGTTGTAAAATTGGCACCTTGATTAATTGCTTGTCTTGCAGCAGTTAAAGCAACACCTCTATATAAAGTTTTAAAACCTTCTTCTTTAACAATCAATAAAGCAGCATGAGGAGCACTTCTATACTTTGGTCTTTGTAAAGGATCTGTTAATGAATTATGTTGAGCTTGTAATCTAATTTTAACAACTTCCATAGGATTAACAACTAAACAAGCTTCAGTAACACCAGCAAAAATACCTGAAAAAAAAGTACCAAAACCAGAAATCTTACCAGATTCCTTATCAATAAAGAAAGATTTATAAAATTCAAATGAAGAGAATCTAATTGCCATTTTTGGAATGATACCAATAACAACAGCAGTTAAACCTTTATAAAGAGCAAAAAAAGATTCATTTCTAGCAATACCGACACCAGTTTTAATTAAACCAGGAGGTTTATCACCAGATAACCCAGTTTTCTTATATAATTGCATTCTGACTTTAATTGTATCTAAAGGATGACAACATAAAGCTTCGAAAAGACCAGCTGTACCACCAGCAATCAAATCGATAGCAGTATTTTTCTTTTGTTTCTTGTTAGCAGAGGCAGATGCAGAAGACATTATGAATAGAGCTAAGAAAAGGAAGAGAGAGAAGGAAGTGAAACCAAATAAAACCAGGTAAAAATAAGAAGAAAAGTAGTTCTGAAAAAATCAACAGGAATCAGTAGAATTTAAATATCATGAGAACTAGAACTGAGAACTGCGAATCCGGGGGAGATAAGGGGTGCGCTAGGCCGTTTTGGGCGCGCGCTCCGCACCGGTTTGAGCTCACCACATACTGCCCACTCAGAACCGAGCGCGCTGTCCTGTAACCAGTTCCCCCCGGGGCATCGGAGACGTGCCCGCAGTCCGCCCGCGTGGCCGTGAATCATGTCTGGCCTGTTGGCCAAATGGTAAAACTACTAAAACAAATTGAAATTATATATAACATAATATATAAGGAATTAAATGTTCCAAGAAATGAATTGATCAAGTACCAGTATAAAACTTACTACTGTAGCTATGAACTACTAGTGAATTGGCTGTGGAAAAGAATTGATTGAATTGATGAATTGAGTTGCGATTACAGGCTTACAGCTTACAGCGATGATTTTGAAACCATCCTATTGGCTGAGTTGTTCTTCTAACTTGCTCCCTTCCACTGATTGAGTAATTTTTGTGGATTCTTTGTGAGATGAACAATCACAAGACACCCTCAATTCAAAAGACATACAGCTAGTATGTAAAAAGGAAGAAATTAACTTCCGGGTTAGAAGAAGTATATCATCAACATCAACATCAACAATAATGAATCACAATTGATTGTAATGAATCACTGCGTTTCGGATCCGAGTTCTTGAGCCCGCCACCTTGGCCACCTTGGCCACCGCCGCCTCCACACCCGTACCTGGAGCGCCACCCGCGCCACCTACGTAATTTCCCTGAAACTGAACAAAAACAATTTGGATTTGATTCTATTAAAACAACAAAAATGTTGCAATTCAACCACCAAACCTCTCTTTTTCTCCTGGTTTCTTGATTATACACGGTATATGAAAGATCTATATTGCCTTCTTTAAATCTCTCATACTTCTCTCTGTTTTCCTCTTGCTGAAAGACAAATATTCTTACAATATATAAGGTTCTTTTGCGTTGTTCTTACACTGCTGTAAAAAAAAGAAAATTATTACCAGATGTCACTAGAAGTTTTATCAATACTTAAAGATCCTGTCTTATTTGAACAACATTCACATTCAATAAGGGAATCCTTATTGAATCAAATGTTAACTTTACAAAATGAAAATACTCAATTACGTGATGGTTTACAAAAAGCTAAATCAACAAATGAAGCTTTTTCAAAAGCTTTATCGGAAATTGGTACTGTTATTATTTCTGTTGCCATGGGTGATTTATCTAAAAAAGTTCAAATCCATGAAATAGAATCTGATTCTGAAATTTTAAAAGTTAAAATAACAATAAATACAATGATGGATCAATTACAAACTTTTGCAAATGAAGTTACTTCTTTAGCAACTTCGGTTGCTAATGGTGAATTAGGTGGTCAAGTTAAAACTAGAGATGCTTGTGGTATTTGGCGATCTTTAATGGATAATGTTAATGCAATGGCTTTAAATTTAACTAATCAAGTTAGAGAAATTGCTGAAGTTACTTCTGCTGTTGCTGCAGGTGATTTATCAAGAAAAATTAATGTTTATGCTCAAGGTGAAATTTTACAATTACAAAATACAATTAATAAGATGGTGGATCAATTAAGAAAATTCGCTTTTGAAGTTACTAGAGTTGCAAGAGAAACTGGTGTTGATGGTAGATTAGGTGGTCAAGCTAGAATTGAAAATGTTTCTGGTATTTGGTTAGAATTAACTGATAATGTTAATGCCATGGCCTTAAATTTAACAACTCAAGTTAGAAATATTGCAAATGTTACTACTGCTGTTGCAAAAGGTGATTTATCAACTAAAGTTACTGCTGATTGTAAAGGTGAAATCTTGGAATTAAAAGTTACTATAAATAAGATGGTTGATAGATTAAGAACTTTCGTCGAAGAAGTTAGAACTTTGGCTACAGAAGTTGGTACTAAAGGTATATTAGGTGGTCAAGCTAATGTTACTGATGTTGATGGTGCTTGGAAAGAAGTCACTGAAAAAGTCAATATTATGGCTGCTAATTTAACAACTCAAGTTAGAGCTTTTGCTCAAATTACAGCTGCTGCAACTGATGGTGATTTCACAAGATTCATTACAGTTGAAGCATCTGGTGAAATGGATGCTTTGAAGACTAAGATTAATCAAATGGTTTTGAATTTAAGAGAATCAATTCAAAGAAATACTGCTGCTAGAGAAGCTGCTGAATTAGCAAATAGATCTAAATCAGAATTTTTAGCAAACACTTCACATGAAATTAGAACTCCAATGAATGGTATTATCGGTATGACTCAATTAACTTTGGAAACTGAATTAACTCAGTATCAAAGAGAAATGTTATCAATTGTTCATAATTTAGCTAATTCTTTGTTAACAATTATTGATGATATTTTAGATATTTCTAAAATCGAAGCAAATAGAATGACAATTGAACAAATTGATTTTTCATTAAGAGGTACTGTTTTTGGTGCTTTAAAAACTTTAGCTGTTAAAGCAATTGAAAAACAATTGGATTTAATTTATCAAGTTGATAATTCTTTCCCAGATACATTAGTTGGTGATTCATTTAGATTAAGACAAGTTATTTTAAATTTAACAGGTAATGCAATTAAATTTACAAATGGTGGTAAAGTTACAGTTAGTGTTAAAAAGAAATCAAGAATTTTAAATAATACTGATAAATTATTACTAGAATTTTGTGTTAGTGATACAGGTATTGGAATTGAAAAGGATAAACTGGGCGTTATCTTTGATAATTTCTGTCAAGCTGATGGTTCAACAACTAGAAAATTTGGTGGTACTGGTTTAGGTTTATCAATTTCAAAACAATTAATTCATTTAATGGGTGGTGAAATTTGGGTTACTTCTAATTATGGTGAAGGATCCAATTTCTATTTTTCAATTTTAGTTTCTCCTGCAAAATCAGATCTTTCAAGACAAATGGATTTATTAAGACCTTTCCAAGGTCATAAAGTTTTATTTATTTCAACTCAACATGATAAACAAGGTACCCAAGAAATTAGAGAAAATATTAAATCTTTAGGTTTAATCCCAATAATTGTTCATAATGTTGATGGTGCTGATATTGGTCCAAACAGTTATGATATAATAATTGTTGATTCTGTTCAAACAGGTAAAGGATTAAGATTATTGCCTGAAATTAAATATATTCCATTAGCTCTATTACATCCTTGTATTCCATCATTAAATCTGAGAGATTGTTTAGATCTAGGTATTTCATCATATGGTAATACCCCTTGTTCAGTTTTAGATCTGGCATCAATTTTAAAACCTGCATTTGAAAGTAAAGCAGTGGCACCAAATTCAGATGGTTCAACATCTTTTAAAATTTTATTAGCTGAAGATAATTTAGTAAATCAAAAATTAGCTGTTAAAATCTTAGAAAATTATGGTCATGAAGTTACAGTTGTTGAAAATGGTTTACAAGCAGTTGAATCAATTCAAAAAGAATCATTTGATGTTATTTTAATGGATGTTCAAATGCCAGTGATGGGTGGATTTGAAGCAACTGCAAACATTAGAGAATGGGAAAAGAAAAAATATGTTGATGCAATGGCCTTTAGAACTCCAATTATTGCTTTAACTGCACATGCTATGTTAGGTGATAGAGAAAGATGCTTAAAAGCTCAAATGGATGAATACCTGTCAAAACCTTTAAAACCAGCCTTATTAGTTCAAACAATTGCAAAATGTGTTCATAACATGAATCAAATGAAAGAATTATCAAAAACTAGAAACACAAGTATGTTTGCTGAAACATTAAAAAATGGGTTATCAAATTCAAGTTTTGAAAATATTAATAAAAGAGTTGAATTGTTGCCTGATGATAAATAGAATGGTTTACTAATTCACTCTTTTCCTTTATAAAACAATATTATATAAACTCTTCAATTATAAACCCAATTTTTTGGCCCATGACGTATAATCCATATCCATATTTATTCCTTATCAATCAATCACTTTTAATTTTTTCCTTCTACAATAATAAAATGATCTGGAATTAGTTTATTAATTACGCTTTCTATTCTGCTTCGATTGAACAACATTAATATATATCCCCTATGTTTTTAGATTCTCACCACTTTTTCTTCTCATTGTTTTTTATTATTGTCATTTATTTGATACTTTAACTTTAGTTTACCTGTTTTTTTATGTGCACTTATAACTTTATTGTCCCCTTTTGCTGATGGTTTGTTTCCTGCTGGTAGTTATCCTTTTTGTTCTTACTGCAGTTGTATTAATTGCTTTTACTTTTTTTGTAATTATTTGTTATTTACTATATCTCTGGTTTTCGTTCTTTTAAATCTTTTTAATGCAAGTTTCACAGTTCTAATTATGTTTCGACTCTCGAGTTAAATTTTTATACACAATTAATATTTATGAAAATTAAATGGTATACATAGAGAATAAAATGAAAATATGCTAGCTATGGGGAGATAAAAAATATGCAAAGAATTATAAGAAAAAAAACATAAATATAATAAAAGTAAAAAAATTCCCAAAATAAAAAACAAAAATAAAAACAAAAACAAATCAACTAGGATAAGTCAAATCCGGCTCCAGCATTAATTGCATATAATAACTTTTCTTTTAATATAGTTCTATCCATATAATTGGGTAATTTTAATAAATTAACACAAGTTGAAGCAGTTGGTAATTTAGCTATATCATGTTCATTACCACTTGAATTTCTAATACCAAATTGAGGAGTTAATTCTTTAAATCCTAATAGAGGTGGTTTTGAAGAAGAAGTTACAAATTTTAAGAAATTTGATTTTTGTTGATTATCAAATTCATTCTTTAAAACATAATATAAATCATCAATTGTTTTATCACTTCTCTTATAACCACCAAATACAACATATTTAAACAAATCATCGATATCAATTTCTTTTTCCCCACCAGATATTAATGTTTGTAACTCGTATGGATTAAATAATGATAACCAATGTGGCTTGATTATTGAAAATAAACCTTCTAAAAAGTAATCTGATGGAATACTGATTCTTTGATCTAATTTAAATTTTGCAATTGAATAAATATATTGCAATTTATTTGATTGTGTGACTTTAAAATTATCTCCATCTGGAATTAATGGTAATGTTATAATTTTTTGTGTATTATTAATCATAATTGGTTCATCAATTGTAAATGATAAATCCAATTCACCTAATTCATCATCAGACAGATTCAACAATTTGATTAAATTGTTATATAGTTCACTATCAAATCCTTTCAAATCATCAAATGAATTACGATATTGTTGGGTATCCCAAGAATTTTGCATTGTTCCAAGAAATGTTGACAGATTTTTTAAATGCTTTTTAGAAGGTTGAGACGACCAACGACTTAAAAAGAATGGTGCAAATGATATATCAAGTAAAACATTTTCATACAGGGATTTACCGATAACCATACCTAAAAATTTAATTAATTGTAAATAGAATGTACGTTCTTCTATTGGGAAACATTTCTCTTCAGGGTGCTTTTGTGAGTATTTTAGTTTTAAGAAATAATTTGAATCTGGGTATAATTCATAACTAGTTGTTGTATCAAAAAATTTCAGACCGCCATTTTGTGATTCATTTTCTTTAGTATTCAGGAATGAAGCATCAACTAAAGATGTTAATAATTCTTTGGTTAATCCACCACCATCGATACCTGCTTCAGCCTCACCAAATTTATTTAGAAACTCAACAGATAATTGACCTTTGAATTGATCTCCGGTTGCATGACCAAAGCTCTCGTAAGCATCAAATAAAATGTTTTCTCTTGAAACAGTACCCTTTAGTCTAGACATAAAGAAGAATGATTGATATCGACCTTTATCAAGCGCAGTCAACTTATGGAATAATTCAGCCCTTTTTTCAAATTTAAGCATAAATGGTAAATATGATAAAATAAGTAAATTATCAATTTGCTGAGTACTACTAAGTTTTCCAAACACCTTAGAAGTTGCAGAAAATAAATCAATCTTATTAGAATCCTTATTATTATTAGCCTCAGAATCAATTTGATCTTCTTCTTCTTCTTCTTCCTCTGGATCTAGTTCAACACGATGAGAGTTTTCAATTGATACTAATAATGGAGTGATTGTATCAACATTAAAGTCGGCACTATCTAGTAACCAAAATTCTCTATCAAATAAGTTCATTCTTAAATCTCTAAGATAAATTTGCTGTAATAATTTAATTGATAACCTACCATTATTTTGAAATGAATGTAACATGTTTATAAACTTTGGGTCATCCATTTTTCTAATTAAAGAATTGCTTACACTTCTACCACCTAAAACAATAAAAATGGAAAAATTCTTCAAGAATGAAACAAATGAGATATAGTTTTCTTTATCTAATCTACCTTGAGCAAATAAATCTTTATCATGAGAAACATATAATAAATAGGAATACAGTTCTTGAAGTAAATAAAACGTTCTCCACCACGGATCATTTTGACTTGAAAAGGCAGATTTCCATAATTCATCATTTTCATCAATTCTATAATTTTTTTCTTCAACTAATATTAAAACTTCATTATAAAAAGAACTATCACATAGCTTTTCAAACCACAAATTCAAAAATCCAAATGATCCAGAGGCAACGATTAAAGTAACTATGATGTTATTTCTAAACGAAGAATTAACTGAATCATCAAATCTTGCATCTTTAGGAGCAATGAACTGTAATAATGAATAAAAAATAGAAACTTGAATATCAGCATCAACTTTAAGTGATTGACATGAACGCAAAATTGTCTTAGGAAAAGAACCAAGGTATAAATTTCTAATCTTTGATTGAAATAAAGTGTTAGCAGTAATTGAACTAGAATTAAGTTCTTTTGGTTCTATTGTGGTCCCATTATCCAAATCCAGAACATCATCGTTATTATTCTCATCAGAGCTCTTGAATATGATACCAGACGTAATATCTCCCAGTATTATGCTGAATGCAAGAATGAAATTTTCAGTTATTAGTGATTCATATTCATCTAATTCTTCAAAGAATAGAGTTAAAACGTTGATTAGATAATAAAACTTTTCTGTGTTAGAATGTTCTTGAAATTCAATTTTATTACTCACCAAATAATCAAATTGTGATTTTGCAACTGCCTTCAATTTATAATTGTTAGATCTATCATTTTTAAAGAAATTAGGTTGATAAGTTGTAAAAAATTCTAATAAAGCACTAGGATGACCAATTGAATACAATAAAATAGAATCATATAGCAAAGGTGATTCATTATAGTTTAAAAAAAGTGAACTTATAAGTGATTCATATTTAATTTTGTTGTGGTCTATATTAGTAATATTCAATAGGTTATTAATAACGGGAAGAATTGTTTCTATTAAGGGCATATCAAGAGATTTTGGAGAGGAGACCTTGTTGATTGACAAAATTAGTGTGTTTACTAAAGAAGTCAAAGTGACATCTGATTCATTGTTGATATTTAAAGTTGAAATAAGTTGATTTAATTGATCAACTGAAACTTGATGAGGTTGAATAGTCACAAGATCTTTGAAAAAAAAGTTGAATTCTCTAACATTACGGCCATCCCATTGTTCAGCAATAGATCTTGTAACATTAAACAATTCTATCTTTGCTCTAATGGCAGCTTGGATGATTTCAGCAGCATGAACCTCTTTCTTATGTTGTTCTCTTTTAATTCTCTCTTCTTGAACATTTTTTAAGAATGAAGACTTGTTCTGGGTGGACAACCGTCTATTTCCCAAGTTGATGTTTCTTCTCTTGGTAGATCCCGTAAAATTCAACTGCATTGCTGTATTTCTGAATCCTTGACCTGGCCAACCAACTGCCCTAGAACTGTGAAAAGTTGATATATCTTTCACATTTTGTTGCCCTTTTCCTTATCCGTGCGCCGCAGTATTGTGGCTGGTTTCATGCGCCGCATTTGATTTCAGAACGCGTTTTGAAATAAATTTGGCTCTTCTTGCCTAAATTTCCTTGTTAAAAGACCGTGTATTTTTAACCTTTATCCTTTTATTTATTTATTACTTTTTTATATTTCGTTCATTTATTGTCACAATTAGTTAACTATGAGTGGAATCGAAAGAAAACACCCTCTTGAAGAGATACATTTAAACAATGGCAATCACCCAAATCCAAAGAGACACCAACTTGGTCAGAAAATAGATATAGCTATTGATAATTCTATAGGAACAGAATCATCTCATGCTCTACCTATAGCTAATCAACCAATAAAATCTCATGATTATCGTTTACCAACACATGCATCTTTTTCCACACAAAAACTACACGATAAATTACATTCAAGTCAAATTGATAATGAACAATCAACTTTTGAAAAAGAATTAGTTGATATGTCTCAAAATGGTAAAGCAAAAGGCACTTCTAAACAGGTTTGGGTTAGACCAGGTATACCTAAGTTTGATATTAATAAGACTGATATTGAATTTCAACAACTAGATGCTGAAGAAATGTTTTATAAAGAAAAATCAGCTGCTAGATTTTTTGGTGTTACAGCTGAAGGTTATTCTGTGTTATGTAATGTTGTTGATTTCAATCATTATTTTTATGTTCCAGTTCCAAAAGGTTTAACAAAAGATGATATTAGTAGTTTCAAATCTTACTTAAGTGAAGCTTATCAAGGTATTGTTGATGTCTCACTTCTTTTAAAAGAATCAATTTGGGGTTATAATAATAATACTAAACTGCCGTTTTTAAAGGTCAGTGTCAATAATGTTAGATTCATTGGAAAACTTAGATCTGCTTTTGAAAGAGGAGAAGTTCAATATAAAGATTTATTTCCACCTGATGGTTCAATGACTTTTGATAATATTCAATATTTATTACGTTTAATGGTTGATCGTAAAATTACTGGTATGGGTTGGTTAACTGCTCCTGCTGGTACTTATGATTTAGTTGAAGATAGAAATAAGGTTTCTACATGTCAATTAGAGATTATAATTCATTTTTCTGATTTACAATCACATCCTTCTGAAGGAAAGTTTTTAAATATGGCTCCATTAAGAATTTTATCATTTGATATTGAATGTTCTGGTAGAAAAGGTATTTTTCCAGAAGCTGAATTTGATCCTGTTATTCAAATTGCTAATGTTGTTACAAAAGTGGGTGATTCTGTTCCTTTTGTTAGAAATGTTTTCACTGTTAAATCATGTTCTCCAATTGTTGGTTCTGAAATTTATTCATATGAAGATGAAAGAGATATGTTGAAAAAATGGAAAGATTTTATAGTTGAAGTTGATCCTGATGTTATTATTGGTTATAATATTGCAAATTTTGATTTACCTTATTTATTAAATCGTGCTAAAGCATTAGGTGTTGGTGAATTCCCATATTTCTCAAGATTAAAGACAAGTAGGCAAGAAATTAAAGATACTACTTTCAGTTCAAGAGCTTATGGTACAAGAGAGAATAAAGTTGTTAATATTGAAGGTAGAATGCAATTAGATTTATTACAATTTATTCAACGTGAATATAAATTAAGATCATATACATTAAATGCAGTTTCATCACACTTTTTAGGTGAACAAAAAGAAGATGTTCACCATTCAATTATTACAGATTTACAAAATGGATCACCAGAAACAAGACGAAGATTAGCAGTTTATTGTTTAAAAGATGCTTATTTACCAATGAGATTAGCTGAAAAATTGATGTGTTTAGTTAACTATACAGAAATGGCTAGAGTTACAGGTGTTCCATTTTCATTTTTATTAAGTAGAGGTCAACAAATTAAAGTTATTTCACAATTATTTAGAAAATGTTTAGATTTAGATATTGTTATACCCAATATGAGAAATGAAGGTGTTAATGAAGAATATGAAGGTGCAACAGTTATTGAACCAAAAAGAGGTTATTATGATGTTCCAATTGCAACATTAGATTTTGCTTCATTATATCCATCAATTATGATGGCTCATAATCTATGTTATACTACATTAGTTAGTAAAGAAGCCATTCAAAGATTGAATTTAAAAAAAGATGAAGATTATACATTAACTCCAAATGGTGATTGTTTTATTAAATCGCATCTTAGACAAGGTATATTACCAACAATTTTAAGTGAATTATTAAGTGCAAGAAAACAAGCTAAAAAAGATTTAAAAATGGAAAAAGATCCATTTAAAAAACAAGTTTTAAATGGTAGACAATTAGCATTAAAAATTTCAGCAAACTCAGTTTATGGTTTTACGGGTGCAACAATTGGTAAATTACCATGTTTAGCTATATCATCATCAGTTACTGCATTTGGTAGAGAAATGATTGAAAAAACTAAACAAACAGTTATGGATAAATATTCAATTAAAAATGGATTTCCATATGATTCACAAGTTATTTATGGTGATACAGATTCAGTTATGGTTAAATTTGGTTCGCCTGATTTAGCTCAATGTATGAAATGGGGTGAAGAAGCTGCTGCATATGTTTCAACAAAATTTATAAATCCAATTAAATTAGAATTTGAAAAAGTTTATTATCCATATTTATTAATTAATAAGAAAAGATATGCAGGATTATTTTGGACTAATACAGAGAAACCTGATAAAATGGATACAAAAGGTATTGAAACTGTTAGAAGAGATAATTGTAGATTGGTTCAAAATGTTATTACAAAAGTTTTAGAATTTATCTTAGATCAAAGAGATGTTCCTGCAGCTGAAGAATTTGTTAAACAAACAATAGCTGATTTATTACAAAATAGAGTTGATTTATCACAATTAGTTATTACAAAAGCTTTATCAAGACAAGATTATGCTGGTAAACAAGCACATGTTGAATTAGCAGATAGAATGAGAAAGAGAGATGCAGGATCAGCTCCAACTTTAGGTGATAGAGTTGCTTATGTTATAATTAAAACTGCAGGTAATAAGAATTATGAAAAATCAGAAGATCCATTATATGTTTTAGAAAATTCATTACCAATTGATACCAAATATTATTTAGATAATCAATTAGCTAATCCATTAACTAGAATTTTTGAACCAATTTTAGGTGAAAGAAGAGCAAAAGAATTATTACATGGATCACATACTAGAACAGTTACAGTTACAAGTGGTAAAACTGGAGGTTTAATGAGATTTGCTAAGAAATCAAACCAATGTAAGAATTGTAAAGCACCAATTCCACAAGAAGAAACATTATGTAAGAATTGTAAAAGCAAATCAGGGGAATTATATGGAAGAGAATTAGCTAAGATGAATAGTTTAGAAGTTAAATTTAGTAAATTATGGACAGAATGTCAACGTTGTCAAGGTTCACTACATCAAGAAGTTTTATGTTCAAATAAGGATTGTCCAATATTTTATATGAGAAAGAAATGTCAGAAAGATATTGTTAAACAATCTGATGAATTAAAGAAATGGGATGCTACAAGTTGGTGAAGCCTTTTGTATTATTTTGTGTATTTTCAATTGGTTTTTTTAGTTAGTTAATTTATTTATAAAAGATGTTAAAGACTGTATACTTATCATTAATTTATTTATTACATTTTTCAAATTTACTGTATGTACATGTGTTAACAAATGAAGGCTCATCCCTAATTAGAGGCTGAATTTAGGATCGAAAACTTGAAAAGTCTACAAAGGGTTATCACCGAGCCGCTCCTTCGGCACCAGAGTTCTCCGAGACGTCCGAACCCCGAAATCCGAAGGCGCGCTTTTAGTGCTCAGCCGTGCACTCCCAAGAAAGCCCAAAAACTTGTATTTTTACCGTTACTGTATACGGTTACCTACAGATCATTTCTTGTCACATTCAATCACAAGTCAGTCTTCTGAATATTCTGGATACAAATATACAGTAGTCATTGATTAGAAAATTAAAAAGTTGTTAATCAAAAAACAATTTATGCCTTACAATTATAATCCGCACAGCTGATCCTGATCTCCTTAATTAATTTATAAGGATCCAAATTAAGGAACCAAACTGGCATGTACTAAATATCAAATATCAATTCTTAATTAATTCTTTTATAAGTTCAAGTACAATTATATCATTGTTAATTCAGTAGTTTACCATGCAAAGGAATTTATAATCGATGATTAATTCTTTTGATTTTGATCAGTTAATTGATGTAAAATAATGATAAATATTTGATCAACATATGTGATTCAATGGAATCTCTAATTGATGATTACCGATTAACGCATTTGAATCAGTATTAAAGAGATGGTCTGACGATTAGTTGTCAGCCTGTCAGGAATCAGGATCTAAGTTATGAAATCAAACGATAAAGAGTGGTGGTAGCCACATGTATAAAGGTGTCGTCGAGAAAGTACGTTAATTGCTGTAATTAATTAAGTTGCTGTAATTGAAATTTACTAGTAAAAAGAAAAATTGAGTACAAAAAAAAAATTGATAACAAGCATGCATCCATGACAAATTATAATGACAATGGATTACAAATTGAAATTGGATATTAATCATATTAATAATTGAATTTTCACTATCTAGTTTATATCAGTTATAAAAGTGTATGGTACGTATATACGTAGAGAATTAAGGGGTTGTTTTTGTTCTTTAAATTTTTTTTATTAAATTGTTGAAGCCGAGCTGAACGGTCCTGAACTGTTTTTGAAACTTCTGTACTGTAATATACAGCTTGATTAGTTTACAGTATTAGGGCTATACTGTAAGTTTGTAACAGTACATACCGAGCGTTGTAACTTCTACCTGTTTCCAGTAATTTCTAGAACCGATTGCAAATTAACAAACAAACAAACCTGGAACCTCTAAAAGCTAATTCCTATCAGTTCGGCCGTCGCTAAAACTCGGGCAGTTTCTCTGACTAATTCAACAAATTCTCCGCCACCGAAACAGCTGTGGAACCGAGCTCAAACTGGACTTATTCACTTATCCCCGACTTGATTAGAAATACACTCTTAAACAACTGCTCTGTCTTGTAACTCCTGTTCTGCTACAATCCTGGACAAGCAGAGGGATTTCCATGTTCCGTCCACTTGACTACTTATATGCCTCAACTTCTTAAAATTTTATAGCCAGCCAGTTGAAGTTCCCATAGCCAGTTCTCCCTACACGGATTAGCTGGCGCTTACATATTCTTAACCGGCTCCTGGAAAGGTTTATAAAAACCGCACCAATGCTCACTTTCGCTCCCTCCCTATTTCCGAACTATGCGCACCCTGTCCCGAAATGGCTCTTCCGAGAGGCTGAGACATAACCAACTCCAAACCCTCCCGCTCGCTTTTGACCCTCGCTCTTGTGCCCCCGACTGCCGACCGAGCATTATAAATTTGATAAAATATCTAAAATCCTTCATTATTATAAAAACCCACCCATCTCCCCCTTTTTTTTATGATTTTCCTGTTTCAATATTTTCTTGATTTACACACACTTATATATTGAATGCAATACCTAATATAATCAATCAACTACACCATATATGACTACAATGCAACGTACAACTATTTCAGACACCTATTTCCTCGCTTCAAAAGTTAAATCAAGACTTACAAAAGAAGCTGTTAAATCCGATGTTAACTTACATAGATTGGTTTGTCAAGCTAATTTATTAGATAATTTAATTGAATTTTTAAATGATAAACAGACTCATAAAAATAATACAATTGCTGCTTCAAGAGTTTCATTTGATTCAATTGATTCACATGCAAAAGAACAACAACAAAAATTAAAGCAACAAAAACAAAAAGTTCATTTCTCATTAAATGAATCAAAAATTAATTCTAAAACTGATTTAAATGATTTCAAAGATGATTATGATGCATCCGATGATTCTGATTTTGATTCTGATGATTCCGATTATGAATATGAATATTTGGAAGAAGATGATGAATATGATATTAGTGAAGATGATGATGAATTAAATACAATTACTTCAAAAACTAATAGTAATACCAATAGCAATAATAATATCTATTTAACTTTAGATGATGAAGATGATGATAATAAATTTATTGAAATTTCAAATGAATATCAATCTGATTCTGAAGATGATGATGAAGAATTTGGTCATTGTTTATTAAGATCTCCAAGTTATCATTCAAATGGTTATTCATATACTCATCATCATGATAATACATCTTCTATAAATATTCATGAAAATAATAATACCCTTTCTATTCCAAGATCTCCTGATGGTAATACTGTTATTACAACAACTGTTATATATTCAAGTGATGATGATGATGATTATGATTTAGGTGAAGCACATGATTTACCTTCATTATCTTCATGTTCTTCAGTTTCTTCAGCTGAAGAATTATTACAAGATGAAATTCAACATAAAGCTGAGCTTTTAGAATGTGATCTTGGTGATTTAGAACAAATGAAAGCTTTATTAATAAGTGATCATCATAATTCTCATAATAATTCATATCTTACTGTTTATTAATTAATATCTTATTGCTTACGTTCATTTCATTTCATTTGGTTTTTTTGGGTTATTCATTCATTCATTCATTCGTTCGTTTATTTGTTTATTCATTCCGTTTATCTAAATTTTGAAATCACAAAACATATACACACAATTATTATTTCCTACTACTTTTCAATTATTCATTATATATATATTATTTGGGTGGCCATATAATTAATTCTTTAATTGAATACTTGTTGTTTTTTTTTTGTTTTTCACGTTTAATTTTTTGTATATAGATCATTCTTTTTTTGATGTTTTGTGATGATGATTTTTTCAAATTTTAGGTATTACATTACAGTGGTAATTTTATCTCTTTTTTTTTTTTAATTGGTGATTTTCTTTTTTTCATTCATGGCTTTTATGACTTTGTTAACAACTATATATTTTTTATATTTTAAATTAATTTAAATTATTATATTGATATCAAATACAGATTTGATTTGTAAATTTCAAAAATTTCAACGCGCCCGGAAATAAAAGTAAAGCCGGATGCTCTAGCTGTTTCCGTATCTTAAATTCAAGTTGTTCAAATTGTTCAAATTGTTCAAATTTAGTGGTTTTACTTAATTATAATTAATCCCAAAATCCTAACATAACTCCTATATATGATAAAGACGTCGTACAGCTATTATCAATATCAGTAATTCAAATCGGCATCGGCACAAGAAATCAAATTATCAAAAATCAGCGTTTAATCATTTTGCTCCCCTCCTCCTAAATCCTATATCCTACGCGTATATATGGGATCCAATTAAATCAATACAATCAAATCAAGTCTGGTAACTTGGTAAGTTATATGCTGACAATGCTGTGTTAAAAATTGAAATTCTTGATAGTTGAAAAATCCGCTTACGTAATAAACGTTAACAGCTGTGGCGCGGTCACGTGCCGTCTTGAATCCCGCTGCGGCTCCATTTCCATCGGTGTTTGTAAATTTAGTGAAAATTGTAGAATTTGTAGAATTTATCAATATTCCTAAAATCACAGAGAAATGGGTGTTTTCTCTTCTTTTCTTTATCCTCCAGCTTTCACTACTCACCATGCCATCTATATCTGAATATGCGAAAGACAACAAGTCTATTACAACTTCCGTTGCTTTATCTTCTGCTTCTATCAGTTCTCCTTTTGGTTTACCTTTAGATCCTCGTGAATTGAAAGGTAAAGCTTTAACAACTCCTTATAACTTATTATTATCAACTAACTATTTATTATCAAATAAAATCTTCAACTATAAATTACCAGGTCAATTCCAAGAATCTGAATATATTGATAATATTTTAAATTTATGGAGTAATTTACAAAGAAAAAATTTAAATAATCAAATTCCTGATATTTATAATATTGATATTAGATCTGGTTGTGGTAATATCTTATTTGGTTACTTAAATGAAGCAAAGGATGATGAACATATCTCTGTTGTCTTAAATAACTCTGCTTTAACTTTTATGGAACCTGTTTTATTAAAATATCATTCAACTTATCATTCATTACCAATTTCATTTCAAGTTTCTGCAATTGATTATGACTTACAAGAATCAAAATTAGTTTCAACTTATGCTAATGCTTTATCCGTTGCTAAACATTTAAGATTACCTGTCTTAACTTCTCATAATGCAATTGAAGCTCAACATTTAACAATTGTTTCAAATGTTTTAGCTAAATTAAATATTGCTAATGTTCATATCTTTGATGGCTTATCTTCAATTAAAACTAATCAAACTATTTCATCTGTTTTATCAAGTGATTTAATTAAAAAAATCTCTGATCAATTATTTGCTTCTTTAAATGGTATTATTCAAATTACTCAATCAACTAATAAAATTTCTTTAGCTTTAAATGAATTAAATAATATTTTAGGTACTAATTATCAACCTTTTGAATACTTTGGTGATAAAGAAGCTGAAACTATTTTTGTTGTTTATTCAACTTCTGATTATACTAATAAATTAATTAAACAAATTCCAAGAATTAATAATAAAGTTGGTGTTATTATTACTAGAATTCCATTACCATTTGAATCGAATAAATTTAATGAATTAATTTCTTCAAATGCTAAAAAATTAATTGTTATTTCAGAATCTTTAAATGGTTTAAATTCATTAAAATTAGATATTCAAGCTTCTTTATTCTTTGAAGGTAAATTTGTTGAAGTTATTGATTCTTCTTATCCAACTGCTTCTGAATTTGGTATTAAAGAAATAGAACAATTATTACCACAATATACTAATTCTGTTTTATCATCTGGTTCTTCATTTAGATTCTTATCTAATGATAATTCAAGATTTGTTGATATTCCATCTAAATTAACTCATGCTTTATCTTTAGTTCCTGATTTAAATGTTAAATATAGACCAAAATTTGATAATTCATTACATTCTGGATTATTCCAAGTTGATTTACAAGTTGGTAATGTAATTGGTAATTTATTAGATTTAATTATGATTGAAGATCCAATTATTTTAAATAAATTAAATGTTTTAAAAGATTTAAAACCTTCAGGTAATATTTTAATTATTAATAATGTTGATGATAAATTTGATGAAGAAAAATTTATTAATAAAGTTTTATCAACTAAAACTAAAAAATTATTATCTTCTAAAAAAATTAATTTAAAATTATTAGATTTAAATATTATTGGTGAAGCAGAATCAACAAAAGGTAGAACTTCATCAATTGCAATTCAAGTTTCTTTTTGGAAATTAGCTTATCCTGAATTAGATATTGGTGCTGTTGTTAATAAAATCTTACAAGCTTTTGGTTCAGAAGCTGAATTATTAGCTGCTGTTATTACTGAAGAAGTTGAAAAAATTCAACAAATTGGTATTAAAGAATTAAAATATTCTGAAGATTGGTTAAAATTAGAATTAACTGAAGAAGAATTAAATGAAGAAAATCAATTTGTTGAATTTAAAGAAACTTCATTTAAACCAAATCCAAGAGATGAATTTATTGATGAAACTACTGTTGAAGTTGAAAATTCAAATGAATTAACTAAAAAATTAATGTTTAAAGAAGCTTATGGTGTTAATACTGCTTTAAGACCTGATTTACCAATTGATAACTTTGTTGTTAAAGTTAAAGAAAATAAAAGATTAACTCCATCAGATTATAGTCGTAATATTTTCCATATTGAATTTGATGTTACTGGAACTGGATTAAAATATAATATTGGTGAAGCTTTAGGTGTTCATGGTAGAAATGATCCTAAATTAGTTGATGAATTTATTAAAAGTTATGGATTAAATCCAAATGATTTAGTTGAAGTTGTTTCTAAAGAAAATGAATCAATTTTTGAAATTAGAACTTTAAGACAATCATTAATTGAAAATATTGATTTATTAGGTAAACCACCAAAAAGATTTTATGAATCATTAGCTGAATTTACAAAAGATGATGTTGAAAAAAATAAATTATTAGAATTAATTTCACCAGCTGGAGCTGAATTATTAAAAAATTTCCAAGAAGAAAAATTTTATTCTTATATTGATATTTTTGAAATTTTTAAAAGTGCTAGACCATCAGCTCAAGATTTAGTTCAAATTATTCCAGCTTTAAAAAGAAGAGAATATTCTATTGCTTCATCACAAAAATTACATCCAAATGAAGTTCATTTATTAATTGTTGTTGTTGATTGGATTGATCATAAAGGTGAAAAAAGATATGGTCAATGTTCTAAATTTATTAGTGATTTGAAAGTTGGACAAGAATTAGTTGTTTCTGTTAAACCATCAATCATGAAATTACCTCCATTAACTACACAACCAATTATTATGGCTGGTTTAGGTACTGGTTTAGCACCATTTAAAGCATTTTTAGAAGAAAGACAATATCAATTACAAAATGGTGAAGAAATTGGTGAAGCTTATTTATATTTAGGTTCTAGACATAAAAGAGAAGAATATCTATATGGTGAATATTGGGAATCATTTATGGCAGCTGGTGTTTTAACTCATTTAGGAGCAGCATTTTCAAGAGATCAACCAGAAAAGATTTATATTCAAGATAGAATTAGAGAGAATATTGATGAATTAACTGATTTGATTCCAAATAAAACTGGTCATTTCTATTTATGTGGTCCAACTTGGCCTGTTCCTGATATTACTGCTTGTTTGGAAGATGTTTTAGATAAACATGCTAAAGAACAAGGTGTTGAGATTGATGCAGCTAAGGATGTTGAAGAAATGAAGGAAGATGGTAGATATGTTTTAGAAGTTTATTAGTTAGATTATTTTGTTAGTTGATTTTATTATATATTGTTATTTTGTTTTTATATTATTTATTATTATTTATTTCTGATATAGTTGTTGATTACCATATTTACAGTTTACAGTATTACTTGGTCGGAGTTAATCGGCAGATTCGGCACTCCGATGAACCCAAGTCCGAGACCCAAGAGCCCTACTATTTAATTGAAGTTCATTATTTTCATTACTTAAGAAAGACTTAAATGTCTTGAATGTATATATAAATTTGTAAACTAAAGAAAAAGATCAACCATCATATAATGATATTATTAATAAATTTAACATCTCTCCAAATAAAAGCAATTAAAGAACTTATCAAAAACATAAATATAGAAGAAGTAGTTTGAATTGATAAATTATAATCACCAATTACTTTATCACGTAAAATCCAATAAAGTTCAGTTTCAGCACAAATAAAATAAATCATAAAAACTAAAAAGATTAAAATATAAGTTGAAATTAATTTTCTTTTTAAAATTTGTTTTTCTAATTGTTTAATAGTTTTAAACATCCAATATGAACCTAATAAAAATATAATAATTGATTCAATGAATGTAAAATATGATTCAATTAATCTTAATTTATAAACTGTATCTCTTAAAGTTCTATAATTATCTGTAGTATTATAAATAATTGATGTTATTAAATTTTGAATTAAATATATAAATGTAATTATAATTATAATTAAATTTCTTTTAGAATTAACATATAATCCAAAAAATAACCCACTTGATAATAATAAGAAATTATAACTAACCCAAGTTGAAAAAATTACTTGAATCATATCAACAAATGTATCAACAATTATTTGAATTATCATATTATCATATTTATATTTAGATGAACCTAAAGTAAAATAATTATAATCTTTCTTTGAATTTTTAATATAATATTGTAAAAAAGTTGAAAATAATAAAATTGAATAACCTATTAAATAAATTAAAATTTTATATTGCATTACATATACATTATATGAATATTTAATTCTAACTGAACTTGTTGCAGTTGGATTAATTGGAGCATAATAACCTTTGTCTCTTTTTAATTTTAAAATTAAATAAAAACTTAATAAAATAATTAAAATTGAATATGAAATTAAAGAATAAAAAGAAATTAGGTATTGATTAAAATCTTCTGGTGATAATTCACCAGTTGTTTCTTGAGTTTTAATTAAAAAGGAATTTATCTTGGTTTTAGATTGAATTGTATCTCTATCAGGCATACCATGATTAGAAGTGAAATCAGAAGCTTTAGTCAGTACTCCTGAATAATTAGCAGTAAAACAATAAACACCAGGTTCTAAAATCTTATAAACAGCTTTTCTTGATTCATTGTCTAAAGGATCTAATTTAGCATGTAGTATAGGATATTCATTTGAATTTTTATCATTCATAGTCTCTAAAGCTTCATAAATTGACAATTTTGGTTTACTTTTATCGTAATGATCATTATTCCAAGAACAAGTATATCCATTATCAAAAACACCATGACTACAACTACTAAATCCAATGTCAATTTGATATTCATTTCCAAGTTTCTTTAAATCATTCAAGTTAAAGATATAAATGTTTGCAATGAATCCATTTTCATATTGAATGTCGTCAAATAATAAAGCATCAATTTGTGGTGTATTGTGTTTTGATAAAGGATATTGTAACACGGTATCGTTGGTTTTAATATAATCACAATGGTAATGAGTAGGGTTCAGACTCTCAAGAAAGGGATGTATAGCTTGGAATGCTTGAACTATGTTGAAGAAGAAACAAGAGAGTATAATGTTCTTCATAGTTATGGTGTTTTCTAGGAATAAACGTATTTTATTTGTACGTGTAAAAGTGCTCTCTCAGAATAGTTAACTGAATACTGAATTTACATAATTTTGATTTATGATAATTACGTTATTAAAACATATTAAATTAAAATTAGAATCATAAACATAACATATACACTAGTAATCAATCATAATACTTTAACTTCAGTATGAATATTTGGAAGAGTGTTAACTTTATCAAGAATATCAACTTTAGTAGTAGTATTATCATTAAGAATATCAAGGAAAATTGTAGATAAATCATTAAAATCATTAAAAGTAGATTGTTCTTGTTTTTTAATAGGCTCATTATTATCATCTTCATAATCTGATTCTAAATCAGAATCAGTTGAATAACCATTCATGATTGATTTACGATTCTTATTCTTTCTAAAGTTATGAATTTGTTTTCTTGTAGTTAAGCTATAACCAGTAGCATCATAATATTCATATTCATAATCGTACTCATCAGATGGTTCTGAATCAGATTCATAATCATCGTCAGAAGAACCAGATCCATAATCATCGTTATCATCGTCATCGTTATCATTATCATTATCATCATCATTTTGACCAGGTCTAGGTAAATCGTGTGGTAATATAGCTTGATCTTGGTCAGCTGCATTCTTCTTACTTTTAAGAAATTGAGTAGCAGTAGCAGGAGAACTAGTAACAAAATTAGTTAAAGATTCTAAAGAAGAACGTGATTGATTAATTGAAGGACGTCTCTTATGTTGTTGTCTTTGTAGTAGTTTTCTCTTTCTTTCTTCATCTTCTTTTTTCTTTAATGTATCAATTAAATCATCTAACATGTTAGCTTGAACCACTAATCTATGTAAATTAATATCTGGTTTGTTAGCTTCTCTAGTTAACTTTGCTTTCACTCTAGTTGCAAGAAAGTAAGTTTGAGTCAAACTAGCTGAAGCAGTATTCAACGATGAAGCCATATATTATAGTGTTATTAGACGTTTCATTCGTGTTAGAAAGAGTAGTTTGTTAAGGAATTTACGGAAGTCGATCGAAAATTCGAAATAAATCAGTTGATTAAAAAGAATTAAAACAATTAAAAAAAAATCATGCTGACGACGCCAAGAAAGTTTTTTTTTTTTTTTTTTTTTTTTAATTTATTTAATTAAATTTATTTAATTTATTTAAAATATACAAATTAATTATTACCTCCATATTTCTTAATCAAATCAGCATCATCTAATCCTTCCAATCCAATATCTTCATTAACTTGATTAAATTTAGTCCAATATCCTTGACTTCTACTTAATCTTAATGCTTTCCAATCAATTAAATTTTTATCTTTTTTAAGATTTTTAATTTCATCAATTAATGTCTTATTATCATCATCATTTTCTTTTAATTCTAATTGTTTCATTTCTAAATTTCCTTTTAAATTATATAAATCATCTTTATAACTATCTAAATCATTAAAATTATTACGTGATTTAATTCGAACATTTTCTAATCCTGTTTCAATTTTCCAAATTTTTGTTAATTTTGTTGTACCTAATTTATTAAAATATGGTTTTTTATATTTTGGTTCATCATGATCATCATCGTTATTTAAATATTCATCTAATTTTCTTTTTTTTGAAGTTGATAAATTAATTAAATCATTTATATTTTCATGATTAAATGATTTTAATTTAATTATATCCCAAGTTTCTTCATTATAATCTAATAAATTAATTATAATTTTATGATAAATTGAATAATGATTTTTAATTGAATTACTAGTATAATCAAATAAATTTTCAATTTGTGATAATTGATTATTTGAAATCCAATTTGATTGTATAAATTCATTTGGTAATTTAATTTTTGGTAATGTTTTTTGAATTAATTTAATTTTTGAATTCCAATAATTTAATTGAAATTTTTTTAAAAATGATAAAATAATTAAAATTTGTGTTAATAAATTTAATCTATTTCTATAATTATTTGATAAATTTTTATTAAATTCAAATTCATCAAAAATCCAATCAATTTGATAAATTTTTTTATTATAATAATTTAAAAAATTTTCATTTTTTAAATTAAATAAATGTCTTGGTTTTGGTAAATTAATTTGATGATTATCAAAATAATTTAATCCTTTAATCATATGTTTTATAAACATTGGAAATTTTTGTGCAAAATATGATTCTTGTTTATTTAATTCATAATCAGAATTATTAATACTTTTAATTAATCTTTTTAAATCCATTGAACATTGAAAAAATATAACAATTGATGTAAACCAAGGATCACAACCACCAAATTTATTTGAAAAATTTGATGCTTTATTTGGACTATTTGAAGATTTTATAAATAATTCATATTTTTCTTTTGAATTATTTATATTCCAACTATTACCTAATAATAATCTATCAGATATATTAAAAGAATTTAAAATAAATGAACGTAAATTTGATATAAATAAATCATATTCATAAAATTGATCAATTGATTTATTTATAATTTTATTACCTAAACTTAATAAAGTTGGACCAGGTTTTTCTTTACCAATCATTTTATTATTATTTGTAATTTTTAATCTTCTTTTTAAATTTAATTTATTAAAGAAAATTGGACCAAATTGATAAACTAAAAAATCCATTGAACAACAATTAATCATAATTAATGATAAAGTTTTAATTGATGGTGAATTATTAACTTCATCAAATTGATCAGAAAAAAAAATTGATATATCTAAAACAATTAATAATTTCAGTAAAAAATCATTATTTAATTCATCAAGTTCATGTTTTAATGTAGATTTTTGTAATTCAATTGAACTTTCTTTCTTTTTAGTGCTATCATCACCTTCATCCATTTCTTGATCAGTATCTTCTTCATCTTCTAATTCATTTAATTCATTTTCTTCAATTTGAATTTTATTTAATCTTTCTCTATATAATTTAGTTATATCAATTAATAAACCTTCTAAAATTAAAATTAAATAAGAAGTTAAATCAACTTTAGTTTCATTAATTGAAGGTTTATTACCTAATTCATGAATTAAAGTATCTAATTCAAAATTTTCATCAAATAAAGGTTTATATTTTAAATCTTCAAAATCAATTTCTCTTGTAAATAAATCAACTAATTCATTAACTTTTTCTAAATATGATTTTTCAATTACTTTAACTTCTTTCTTTTTGTTCATTTTAATATCTTTTGATTCTGATTGTGATTGTTCAATTGATTGTTCAATTAATTGTTTTTCTTGTTTTTCTTGTTTTTCTTGTTTTTCTTGTATCTCTTGTTTTTCTTGTTTTTCTTCAGTTTTTGGTAATTCCTCAGGTTCAGGTTCAGGTTCAGAATCAGAACTGGATATTGTAATTGTTTCAGCAGCAGCTTGTTTAGCTCTAGTTGATCTAGCGTTCTTACGTGGTGCCGTCACAGGTGGTGATTTCTTAGCACGAGTAGAAGCAGTAGAACCTCTTTTACCTCTTCCTCTTTTAGGTGGCATTGTGTAAGTAAAGAAACGACTAAAAAGTGGTGTAAAATAGTTATTTATTTATTTTTATTTACACTGCGCTCAAATCAAAAAATCAAAAAATCATTTTTTATTTAAATTTATTTTTTTTTTCATTTTATTTCATTAAATTCATATAAAATTTACATTAAAAACCACAATAAAATTATACAAATAGCAATAACACTAGCTAAAATTAAAGAATCTCTTTTTTTTCTAGTATTAATTTTACTTAATAAAACATTTAAACCAGGAATATGACTTAAATTTCTTTGCATTTTATTAACCATTGAATTTAATGAACTTCTTTGTCTTAATATTTCATCTCTAGTTTCAAATACTTGAGATAATAAATCATCAACTACAGAATGTTGTTGATTAATTCGAAGTCTTTCATTCATTAAATAATCTTCTTCACTTTCATTATTAGTTGTATTATTATTAGTTGTTGTTGTATTTGTATTTGGATTTGTTCTTCTTTGATGATCTTCAATATCATTTCTAACATTAAATAATAAATTCAATCTATTTCTTTCTTCTTGAATTGAAGATTTAATTCTTTTATAATCAATATTAAATTGTTGTAAATTTTCTTTATGTCTTGATAATTGTTGTAATTTTGAAGTTGAAATTGAAATTGATTGAGAATCAACAATATTATTTAAATTTTTAATTAAATCATTTAATAAAATTAAATTTTTATCAATTTTTAATTCAGATTTTAATTCATCAGAAGTTGGTGATGAAGAAGTTGAAGTGGCAAATGAAGAATATTCAGATAATTTAGTTGATAATTGATTTTCAGCAGTTAGGATCTGTGATCTGATCTGGTTAAAAGACGAGCTCATTGTGATAAACAGAAACCGACTTTAAGTAAGAGAAATACCATAAAAAACACTGAAAACAGTAGTTCTTTTATTTATTTGTTGTTCATTAAAATCGTTATTTAGCTGGTGCACGGGTGAGCACTCTGCCATAGAAATTGAACCAGTTTATCAACATGTCGTTGGTGGTGTTTACTGATATTTCCTTCAAAAACTCGTTGGTTTGGCATGGGTGGATATAATAGTAACTGCCATGACTGGTCTGGTCGATAATCAATTCATTAATACTAATATAATTTAAAAATTCACTACTACTATTAATTATTAATTCATATAATAAATTTTGATTAAAGATTAATTTCTTTGATTCAATAACAGTATCATCATCATTTATTGTTTCTTCTTCTATGATTTTATAAATTCTGAAGTTTAAAACTGGTGAATTGAAAGAAATATTGAAAGAAACTAAAATATTTAATTCTAATCCATTTTCATCAGGATAAGTCCAAATTGATAAGTAATCGTCATGTAATTCCACAGACCTGTATTGTTCTGATGACAGATGACCACGTAGGCCTGGTAGAGCTGCCTTGAACTGTGACTGATCCATGGTTGTTGCTGTTTGTTGCTGGTTGTTGTCGGAAGCTGTCTTCCAGTGGTTTTCCAGTGCTCTTTGAATTTCTCCACAATTTCAATGAATGAGCGCTTAAACGGATTTTTTCAATTTTTCAGTAACTACAGTTAAACTGTGATTATGTGACACAACAGTAGCTATTAACCACTATACATATATATAAATAAGAGGGAAATAAATTGGATAAAAGGGAGATATCAAGAATTAAAAGAGTATAAAGGAAAAAAAAGAGGAAGAGAAAATACCAAATAGAAAGTGTTTTCTCAATAAATAAGTTTGTTTGAAAATAATATAGGGTCTCTCAATATATCGATCTTGTCATATATATCAATTAAAACAAATGCAAATGCAAAAAAATTATGTGTGTAAATATATTATAATTAACTAATCAAATGCTAATTGTTTTTTAATTTCAGCAATTGCTTTACCTGGATTTAAACCTTTTGGACAAGTTCTAGCACAATTCATAATTGTATGACATCTATATAAAGACATTGAATTTTGTAACATTTCTTTTCTCTTTTTAGAAGCTTCATCTCTTGAATCAATTAACCATCTATAAGCTTGCATTAAAACAGCAGGACCTAAATATTCTTGTTGATTCCACCAATATGAAGGACAAGAAGTTGAACAACAAGCACATAAAATACATTCATATAACCCATCTAATTTCTTTCTATCTTCAACAGATTGATAATTTTCTTTACCATCAGTTGGTTTTTTATTTTGTAAATAAGGTTCAATTGATTTATATTGTTTATAAAAATGAGTTAAATCAGGAACTAAATCTCTAACAACATACATATGAGGTAAAGGATAGATTTTAGTTTCTTTAGTATGATCTTGATCTATTTTACATAAACAAGCTAAAGTATTTCTACCACCAATATTCATTGCACATGAACCACAAATACCTTCTCTACATGATCTTCTAAATGTTAAAGTAGCATCTTGTTCATTTTTAATTTTCAAAATAGCATCAAGAATCATTGGACCACATTCATTTAAATCGATTTTATATTCTTTCATGTAAGGTTTTTGTTCAGGAGTATCAGGAGACCATCTATAAACTTTGAAAGTTTTCACTCTTGGAGTTTTAGCAGCAGTAGCCAAAGTTCTTAGTTGAGTCTTTGAGAATGATTTAAGTTGAGTAGAGAACATTGTTATGTTATATTATGTAGGAAATAGAGAGATATAGAGAAAAACAGAGGAAAAACAGGAGAAGATTAATCAGCACTTTGAGCATTTTGAGCTAGTTGATTTTCATCCAAAACCTCTCTCTATAAAACAAAACTGAAAACCTGGGGCAACGGAAAGCGCCAATTCAGAGAGCCAATCACAGCGCGCGTATAATTCAGCAAGCGCTCGCTACCGACTCCGGGAGCCCGAAACAGAAACACAAAGCTCGGGTTTGACGGCCTCCCGGGAAACCCATACTAACTGCACAGCATCCTCTCCCCGCTGCTCACTTTCGAGCGCAGGCCGTCCCTCTCCTCTCTCACACGATGACACGCGCCTATTAGCAAACTTTAAGCGAACTCTCTCTGGAAACATGTTTCCGAAATATAGGATTACGTAATAAATAAATAAAAATAAAAAATTAAATTAAAATAGTTTCATTTTTAATAAAGGGAATCAACAAACAATAATATATTTTATGTACAAACATATATATATAGTATAAATCATATATAGAAATTAAAAAACAAGAAAAGAATAGTAATGAAATTAAAACATTCCTTATAGTATACCTCTAATTTAATTAAAGAGTAATTAGAAAAGATAATAAAAACAACAAAAAAACCATTAATATTTGTACACTAGTAACCAATTAAAAAGAATCATTAAAAATAAAATAAAAACAAATTAAAGCAAATTAAAACAAACTAAAACAATAAAAACTGTTCTAAATTAATAAAACAAATAAACCAAAGATACCTGCAACTGGGGCAACTAATTTAGCACCTGCACCAGAATATGCTTCAACTTCTTGGGTAGTAGATGAAGATTCAGATGTTGATGAACCAGTTGTAGTTGAAGATGATGATTCTTCAACAGTAACAGCAGTTGAAGCAGCAGCAGATGATTCAGAGGCAGCAACAGCAGTTGAAGTAGAAGTATAAGTAGATGTTAAAACAGTGGTTGAATCACCAGAAGTAGAAGTAGAAGTGACGGTAGAAGTGTAAACAACAGTGGAGTCTTCAGCAGTAGCAGCAGATGATGATTCTTCAACATCAGCAGCTGATGATTCAGAAGCTGCAGTTGAAGTAGAAGTGTAAGTAGAGGTTAAAGTGATGGTTGAATCACCAGATGTTGAAGTAGTAGTGTAGACAACGGTGGAATCTTCAGCAGAAGCAGCAGTAGTTGTAGTACATGGAACAGTGACAGTAACAGTAGTACCTTCAACAACGGTAACTTCAGTAGTGTATGATTTACTTAAATCAGATGAAGCAACGGTAACAGTGGAAGCACAAGTACTAGTACATGCAACAGTGACAGTGGTAGTAGAACCTTCAACAACAGTGACGACAGTAGTGTAATCAACTTCAGCTTCAGTAGTTGAAGCAGCAGTAGTAGTACATGGAACAGTAACAGTGACAGTGGAACCTTCAACAACAGTGACAGTGGTAGTGTATGATTTACTTAAATCAGATGAAGCAACAGTGGAAGCACAAGTACTGGTACATGCAACAGTGACAGTGGTGGTAGAACCTTCAACAACAGTGACAACAGTAGTGTAATCAACTTCTGAAGCTTCAGTAGTTGAAGCAGCAGTAGTAGTAGTACATGGAACAGTAACAGTAACGGTAGTACCTTCAACAACAGTAACAGTGGTAGTGTATGATTTAGTTAAATCAGATGAAGCAACGGTGGTAGCACAAGTACTAGTACATGCAACGGTGACAGTGGTGGTAGAACCTTCAATGACAGTAACAACAGTAGTGTAATCAACTTCAGAAGCTTCAGTAGTTGAAGCAGCAGTAGTAGTAGTACATGGAACAGTGACAGTGACAGTAGTACCGCTAACAACAGTGACAGTAGTAGTGTATGATTTAGTTAAGTCTGATGAAGCAACAGTAGTAGCACAAGTACTTGTACATGCGACAGTAACAGTGGTGGTAGAACCTTCAATGACAGTGACAACAGTAGTGTATTCAGCTTCTGAAGTTGATGAAGCAGAAGTAACAGCAGCACTAGAAGCAACAGATGAAGCAGCATATGATGAAGCAGCAGCAGAAGAAGAAGCTGATGAAGTAGAAGCAGATGAGGCAGTAGCTGAAGAAGAACCAGTAATAGTAACAGTAGCAATCAAAGTAGTTTCAGCTCTCTTAACTTTAGCAGCTTGAGAACCTTCAAATAATAAAGTAACAGGATATTCACCAGGAGCTAAACTATCTTTACTGAAGTAAATATCAACTTCTTCACTAACTTTTTCTAAGAATGAAAGAGCAAAAGTAGTTAATGATGATTCAGCAGAGTATAAGTCAGATGATGCATCAACACCACCAACTTGAACAGCAGATAAACCAGGGAAGACACTTTGTGATGGTAATGAAATATCAAATGAACCAAATCCAGCTGGAACAATTAAATCCCAAATACCCTTGGAACCTTCAGCATGACCAACGAAAGAAACACCAGTTGAAGAAGTTGTTGAAGATGAGGATGAAGCAGAAGATGAAGCTGGAGCAGAGGATGAAGCTGAAGCACTTGATGCAGAAGAGGAAGCACTTGAGGTAGCATAAACTGATGAGGATGAAGCAAGACTAGATGAAGTAGAAGTAGTTAAACAAGTAGTACCAGTTGGAGTAGTTGGTAATCCACATTCTTCTAAAGCAGCAGTTAAGTAAGAAGCATACCATTCCCAGACACACCAACCACAATCTAAACAACCTGGTTCCATGTAATTCATGAAAGTAGAGTCAGTATCACATAAACAAGTTGAATTATAAGAACCATCATCAGCTTCACAAGCTTGAGCAGCTAAGATACCATAACCACATTGAGCATGACATTCATAAGTACTGGAAGCGGTAGTTGATGCAGAAGCAGAAGCACTTGAAGCAGAAGCAGAAGATGAAGCTGGGGCAGAGGATGAAGCTGAAGCACTTGATGCAGAAGAAGAGGTAGCATAAACTGATGAAGATGAAGCAAGACTAGATGAAGTAGAAGTAGTTAAACAAGTAGTACCAGTTGGAGTAGTTGGTAATCCACATTCTTCTAAAGCAGCAGTTAAGTAAGAGGCATACCATTCCCAGACACACCAACCACATTCTAAACAACCTGGCTCCATGTAATCCATGAAAGTAGAGCCAGAAGCACATAAACAAGTTGAATTATAAGAACCATCATCAACTTCACAAGCTTGAGCAGCTAAGATACCGTAACCACATTGAGCATGACATTCATAAGTACTGGAAGTGGTAGCTGATGCAGAAGCAGAAGCACTTGAGGCTGAAGATGAAGCTGGAGCAGAGGATGAAGCTGAAGCGCTTGAAGCAGAAGAAGAAGCACTTGGGGTAGCATAAACTGGTGAAGATGAAGCAAGAGTAGATGAAGTAGAAGTTTCTAAACAAGTAGTACCAGTTGGGGTAGTTGGTAATCCACATTCTGCTAAAGGAGCAGTTAAATATTTACCGTAACCATCCCATAAACACCAACCACAATCTAAACAACCTGGTTCCATGTAATTCATAAAAGTAGAGTTATCAGCACATAAACAAGTTGAATTATAACCGCCATCGACTTGACAGGCTCTAGCAGCTATGATACCGTAACCACATTGGACGTGACATTCATAAAGAGGGCTAATAGTATAAGTTGCAGAGGAAGAAGCAGAAGCACTTGAAGCTGAATATAAAGCAAATGATGAAGCAGAAGCGCTTGAAGCAGATGAAACTGGAGCAGATGATGAAGCAGAAGCACTTGATGCAGAAGAGGAAGCACTTGAGGTAGCATAAACTGATGAGGATGAAGCAAGACTAGATGAAGTAGAAGTAGTCAAACAAGTAGTACCAGTTGGAGTAGTTGGTAATCCACATTCTTCTAAAGCAGCAGTTAAGTAAGAAGCATACCATTCCCAGACACACCAACCACATTCTAAACAACCTGGCTCCATGTAATCCATGAAAGTAGAACCAGAAGCACATAAACAAGTTGAATTATAACCGCCATCGACTTCACAAGCTTCAGCAGCTAAGATACCGTAACCACATTGTGCATGACATTCATAAGTAGTAGAGGTAGCACTTGCAGCACTGGAAGAAGCACTTGATGATTTTGCGACAGAGCTTGATTTTGAACTAGTAGCAGTAGTTGCAGTTGAGGATGGGGAAGAAGATGATGAAGAACTTGAAGATGAAGAACTTGAAGAGCTTGAAGAAGATGAAGAGCTTGAAGATGATGAACTTGAAGAGCTTGAAGAACTAGATGATGAACTTGAAGAGCTTGAAGAACTAGATGATGAACTTGAAGAACTAGATGAAGAGCTTGAAGAAGATGAAGAGCTTGAAGACTTTGCAGAACTAGAAGATGAAGTTGAAGTAGCAGAACTAGAAGATGAAGTTGAAGTAGCAGAAGTAGATGATGAAGCAATGGAAGAAGAAGTAGTAGTAGTTAAACAAGTAGTACCAGTTGGAGTAGTAGCTAGATCACATGCTTCTAAAGCAGCAGTTAAATATTTACCGTAATCAGACCATAAACACCAACCACATTCTAAACAATCATCCATGTAACTCATGAAGGTAGAGTCACTTGGACATAAACAAGTTGAATTATAACCAGTGTCAACTTCACAGTCTTGAGCAGCATAAATACCATAACCACAGGAAGCATGACAGGCATAGGAAGCAGCTGCGTTTGGGTTAGCATCAGGAAGAGCCATAGCATAGGCATAACCCTTAGCTAAAGCTTCAGGATCAGCGATAGCTGAAACAAGTGAAGGAGTGAAAGCTAATAAAGCAGATTTGAAACCAATTCTCATTTTTTAGTTGGAATTGATTATATAACGAATGACAAAAATCTGACTTAAATTAAAGGAATCACGTTGATCAAAGGATTATAAAAGAGAAGACATTTTGAAATTGAAACCCAATTTCTGGATAACATGCAGTATTTATAAAAGAGAGATATAAAACCCGTGTTGCGTGTTAGTGCTGGTATATTATTGTAAAATTTGTTTACCAAACAACAACGAAAACATTGAAGAAATTTGAGATTCTGTACAAGAAGTAGGTTTCCAGGCAGAAGTCTGTGTGTTGATAGAATTTTCACAAAAGCGGAAAAAGTGCGAGCCGCACAGAGCGGAACAAATTCTAGTTCCGGTATATGCGATCGATTCCCTTCGGCGACTCAGAGATGAAGGGTCCAAATGGTAGCCAATGGTAAGCCCACAATCCTCCCAATTTGTACACTTGAATTACCTGCCGTGGTGCTATATGATCGAATTGATAACCTTTTTTGCTTGATTCAAGCTATAAGTTGCATGCATGTTTTTGGTTTTGGTTGAAATATTATAATATTAAACTGCATGCAATTTAAATTAAATCATTAATATATATAATTCTATATAGCTACTACAAGATTGATTTGAGTAAGCTATATACTATATAGCTAGCTACTATAGTGTGTACAGAATTATAGTAATTCTGAACTAATTAATAAATTAATCAGAAAAATCTCTTGTATATACTGTAAAAATCTGTAATCTATTGTATAAAAAGTTAAGGGTACCGATAACTTATTGACGATCTTATATCACCAACAGAGCCCAGCTATACGTTGTATAGTATAACATGGTCCAGGTCTCCAGGACCAGATGTATATTTCTTAATCCCTAAAAGCTAGGCTAAAACTGTTCAATCCGTACGTACTAGCTAGCTGATGTATAAACATATAAAATGAACAAACATATGTATATATGCATGGGCTTTGCATATTTCAGGGAAAACTATAGCTTATAAATTTTATAAACTTAATTATATAGTTACTATATACTGTATACTGTAGTTGGGTAACTTTTTTATTTTAATTATTTGGATCGATGATGACAAAATCATTAATTTAAACCAAGATCAAAAAAAACACAAACGATGGGAAAAGAAAAATGCAATATGTACAGACAGAAATAAACATATCGGACCATAATTAATGACAGGGCTAGGGCCGCTAGGCTATACTGGGCTATGTACTATTAACAATAAAGTTAAAGTTGTATAGTTGTTAATTTATATAGAAATCTATCCTATATATGTTAATTTCCTTTTTTTTTTATTTTGTTGATAGCAATTAAGTTCAAAAAAACAACTAATCTATAGTTAAATTTACCAAAGCTTTTGAATGCTTGGTGATTTCTTTTCAGTACAAGATAAAATAACAGTTGTTAATTTAATTGTTTTAGTATGATCAAATTCAATAACACCAGTAAATGTAATAGCACCAGTACCTGGATCAACTCTTATATTTTCATTATCAGCAACTTTAATTCTACCATCAATGACAATATTATAATCTCTTGAATTATGGAATTGATTTTCAATTGAATCAAAATCTATTGTACCATCAGTTTTTAAAGGTTCTAATAATGAATTAAAATCAGATGGTAAATTAACAATTTCTCTTTGAGAATATTTAATATCAGGTTTGAACCAACTTTTAGTACAATCTATTTGAATACCTTCAACTGTATAATTTGTATATTCTATATTAATATTAAATTTTTGAAAATCTTCTAATTGTAATGGTAAACCAAATTTTAATCTAACTTCAGTATTCATCGATAATCTTCTTAATAAGATTTCTTTAGTTGATTCTTTCAATTGATCTAAATCAAGTTCAATTCCTTTAGCTTTATCTAATGGAACAGTTTTACCAAACCATAATGGAATAAAAACAGGTTTATTTTGATTTGTATTATAAATAATATAACCACCTAAAAAGATGAAAAATGGAATAGTGAAAAAAGCAAATTTCATCCAAAATGGTTGTTCAGTAGTTTGATATGAACCTGATTTTATAGCTGATATCACTTCTTCTTGAGTAACTATTCTTTTATTTGTACGAATTGGTTCAGTATCTTTAATTGAAGGTGGTACTATTTTAGAGTTTGAAGAGTTTTGATCATTTGAATGTGAGTTTTTATCAGCATCCTTGGATTGTCTTAATGATGGAGAGTTATGAATGTATCTAAAATGAATATAAGAGTTAATGTTTTGCTCATGATGACGATGGAATTGCTGTTGTAAAGGGGTTTGAACAAAGGATCGAGGTATCCCTGTTTTGAAGTTGTGGGAAAGACCGTTTGCTGTGCCTAGTCTAAGAAACTTTATCATTATGAGAAGAAGTGGAGATTTATATAGAAGAAGAGTAGGGTTGAAAGAGAGTTAAGAACAGGAATCACAGGATCAATATTGGGGAATTAACTGATTGGATTGGTTCGCGTTGTTGGAGAAGTTGGGGAAGAGCAGAGAGTTGAAAGAGAGGGTCTGGGAATGGAGCAGAGAGTGGTGCTGTAGGGATCGCTGGGTGCCAATTGAAGTTGACTACAGTTAGAGGTATCATCACATATCGTTGACTGCTGTTTTGTGGTATACGTTTGATTTAATTCAGTTGAAAACTCGCCCTGGGTGCACTGCCTGGGTTTAATGTGGCTTAATGGCTTAGTGGCTATTATTATGCGGCTCGTCGGCTGTGTGACTGATAAGGCAATTTTTTTTTTTTTGTAAACAGGTCAGTTTTGATTCACTTTTGAGATTACCTGGGTTTTTCTTATAGTTAAATCCAACTGTTCCCCCCTCTTATACCGCTATTTATATACTCAACAGCATTAGACTATTTAAATCGTTCAAATCATGGGTGTATGTAGATCAAATTTAAGCCGTTAAATCACTTCCATGCATCGAAATCGAACAATTCAAAGAACAACATACTAACTTATCCCCACATTTATTTGTTTCCTATGCACACAGTCAGGTTCAGGTTTAGTTTCAAGATGGGCAGATGATGAATCTTTGGTTCAAGAAGCTGAAAAACAAGACTTTGAAGCTTTAAAGAGATTAAATAAAGATAATAATAAGATTAATAATAAGTTCTCTAAATTATCTGTGAAAGAAGATATTAAACTAGATCAAAAACAGCAACAACAAAAAATTGTTTTAACTAATAATAATGAAAATGACTGGAAGACTGAAGATGAGGAAAATGGTGATTGGGAAACAGAAGAAGAGGAAGACGGCGAATGGGAAGATGTTGATTCACAAGATGGCAAATCAGAAGAAGAAGAAGAAGAAGAAGTGGAAATACATATTCCTAAGAAAAAAAGTGAGCTTTCAGCTGAAGCTCAAAGATTATTTCCAGTTTCTCAACCAGATCAATTAAAGTCAACTTTAAAATCTAAAAATCAATCATTTGTTTCAAATAAGTCTTCATTTACACCATCAAATTCTGGATCCCTAAGAAACTCAAGAGAAACAACCCCTTTTACAGATGATAGTATTAGTATTAGATCAAGTAAGAAAACTTCAAGATCAAATTCATCAGACCATCCAATTACCGTTAAACAAGGTGAAAATCTAGTTTCAAGATGGGCTACTAGTGAACCAGAACAAACAATCCCAAAAGAACCTAAATCAAGATTTAATACTTCTAATCAACATAGTTCTTATTCAAGATCAAATATTCCATCATCACCATCTAAGAATTCGAATTCATTTAATAAATCAAGGGATAATTTAAATATTCCAACTTCACCATCTAAAAAATCAATTGATAATTATAGAAAGTCAAAAGAAGATATTAGATTCAAAAGAGAACAAGAACGTGATTATCATAGAAATAACAAAATTAATAGTAATAGTGATAGAGAATGGGATAAGGATAAATTTGAAGATCATCATCATTATAATAATAATCATCATAATCATTCAACAAGAAATAATTTCAATGAAAATTATTCAAGAAGACCTAAAACAGCTGGAGATGAAGATAGAGGAGAAGATCATCATTATCAAAGAAGAAGAAATGAATTACATAATGATAATAAGATTGTTCCATTAGATCAATTAGTTAAACAACAACAACAAAAGCAAAAACAAAAGCAAAGTAATAGTAATACAAATTCAAGACTTATTAAATCACAAGGTGATACATTAAATGAATTGAAGAAAGATAATGAAATCCAAGAATCTAAATCTAAAGAAGATATAGAGAAATTACAAAAGAAATATGATAAAATTTTAGAAGATTTAAAAACTAATCCAGTTAATTGGGCAGATGATGATGGTGATGATGACAATTGGTGGTGAACACAACGGACATTATTACTATGTTGTAATATTATTATTATTATTATTAGAGTAAGGACATTTTATAACTTGTATTTTATATAACTTTAAGGAAAAAGGAACTGAAATTAAGGTCGATTTTTGTATATGGTCACGTGCAAGTTTGCGCCACCCTGCGCCCACACCCGCCACATTAGATTCTCCGCGCTGTGATTGGCCAATTTGCAAAACCACTAAATGGTGTGAGAAAAAATCAAAGTAAGCACACAGCAAGAACTTTCTGACTATAGCAAGAGAAAACGCTTCACACATACATCAAATAGGTAAGTTATCATAGTTATAAGATTAATACAAGTTGAATTTAGTTGAAACATCGTTTGTTCTGTTGTATTTGATTAAAAAACATTTGAAATTTTAATGATGAATTGCTCAATACTCTTTTCATATTTTTTCAAGTATTAATAAACTACTTTAAAAGTCTTCATTTGGTTGATTGATAACTGATAACTATCATATATTGAGTACCTTCAGTATTTTCACTCATTAAAAAGTTATAAGTTATCAAAGTTAACAACAACAACTCATCAACTCAACTCAACTAATTAATCAAGTTTTTTCTCTCAAAACAATCATACTAACATTTAATTTATTATTATTATTATTATTATTACAGTCTTTAATCATGTCTACACCAACTCAAAGAATCATTGAATTACAAAAATTCTATCAAACTACAAAAAAACCAATTTGGTCAGCTCATCCAAGATCTAAATATTATTTAATTCCATATTATGCTGCTTTTACCGTTTCAGTTGGTGCTTCATTATTCTTTGCTGGTAGAGCTTGTTTTGGTATTAAAGCTTCTAAATAGATAGAGATCTTAAAATGTTAATCAGTTAGTCATAGTTATTATTATTCATTCATGTTATATTAAGTTTTTTCTTTAAAAATTGATTCTTTTGTTTTTAATTCTTGATATATTGTTTAATTGTTTAGAAATAAACAAGATACATATATCAAGAATTTTTCTATTATTTATTTAAGTCATAATATACTTTTCAATCATATTCATTACGATGCTTTGTAGTGGGGAATTTTAATAATAATAATAATAATAATAATCGTATAATACACACTAATATAAATAACAAGAACCAAAAATGAAAGAAAGTAAGAATAATAAATTAATATTGTAACAAAAATCGTAAAAAAAATAGATGCCATTAAGATTAATCATGAAATAAAAAAAAAGAAAACCATAAACGTAAACTAATAAATGAAAAAAGAACCTGTCTCTATTTAACCTTCTAACCCAATAGTTATATTACTAGTTAATTGATTAAATACTTCATTTGAATCAAAATCATCGTTACCAGAAATAAAATCATTATCATTATTACCAGAACCAGAACCACCAGAACCAGAACTATTATTATCATTATTATCATCATCAGTTATAAATTCATTTGGATTTATATTTGGGAATCTTAAATTTAAGTTAGATTGAATTAATAAAGAATAATTTAAAAATGAATCATCATCATGTGTACTTAATCTTTTATATCTATTAATTAATTTAAAAATTAATTTAAAACATTCAATTTGTTGATTTGATTCTTTAATTTTTAATAAATTATTATTTAAACTTAATAATTTAATACCAATTATAGTTGTATGAACAACAATTAAATGAATTTGATCAGATAAAAAAGCAAAATATGAATCATCTTTAATTGAATTAATTAAATTTAATATTTTAAAACAATGAAAATAAACAATTTTAAACATTTGTAAATCAATTACATCTCTTTGATTTGTATTATCAGCAACTGATTGTAATGATGTAGATGAAGTATAAGAATCTAATTGTAAATTATTTAATGATAAAATAATTAATAATTCAGTATAATGATAATCAATTTCAACAAATTGTGAAGCTAATTTATTAAATAAATGATTCCAATTATTTAACCAATCTTTCATTTCAGTTTTAATACCATCTAAATCAAATTTTAAAATCATTTTTGAATAACAAATTATATAAACTTCAATTTCAGCAATAATTCTAAAATCAAAATTTGTTGAAATTGTTAACTTTGGAATTTTTTTTGGTTTTAATAAATTTAATGAAAAACAAGATTTTTTACCAGTTAATAAACAATAAATAAATTGAAGCATTAATAAGAAATTCCATAATCTATATATAGTTAATTCATTAAATTCTAAATCAACATCAACATCATATAAAAATTGTCCAAATCCTAATTGGTTTAAATTTATAAATAATTGAATACCAATATTTGAAATTTGTAAACTATCTAATTGTAAATCAGGATAATCTGATGATAAAGAAGAAGAATATAAACCTAATATAATCAAACATTGTAAAAATTCCAAACATTTTGGTACAATTAATAAACAAGAAGATAAATCATTTTTCAAAATTTGTAATATAGTTAAATAACTTTGTCTTTTAACAAAAGGATCACCATATCTTAAAGACATACAACATGCAACAGTTAATAATAAAGGACAACGAGATCTAATTCTAGTTAAAATTTGAATTGAATTATAATTATCAGGAAATGAAACCCATCTACCATATCTTTCAATAAAGATTTTAACTAATTTTAAAGCTTGTTCTTCAGTTAAAATATTTGAAGAAATTAAATCAGTTTGATATTTTAAACCAAATGGATCAATATTATTATTAGAAGTATTTAAAGTAGTATAACTTAATTGATTTAATAATAAAGTAGAGGCAGAATTGTTATTAGTAAAAGAGTTTGATTCTAATAATTGATTTAGGGGAGATTCATTAAGTTGAGTTGTGAATTTGTTTGTCATATTAATTTCTAAAGTTTCAGATTTAATTGAATGACCAAAATTAGTTGGTAAAGGTAAAGTTGAAATGGTATTGGTTAAAGAAGATGGGTTTGTTTGTAGGGTAGTGACAACGGTATTTAAATCATTTGCTATATCTAAAAGTCTATTTGTTAAATCTTTTGATTTTTCTTGCTGTTGCTGCTGTTGCTGTTGCTGTTGTGGAATTATCGATGAAGATGAAGATGAGGAGATACCAGTACGGATGTTATTTGGAGAGCTAGCAGCAGTTGCAATTGCATTGGAAGAGGAGTCTAGTGGAGTAGCAGGAGAATGTTCGTGTTCAGGGCTTGAAGTATGTATTTGGGACAAAGTACTGACTATAGCAGAAGTGGTAATTGGTCTGTTTAGAGCATTGGAAGCAACACCAAGAAGAGTGTTTGTTGGGCTGTTTTTGAAGTCGTCTTCGAACGAGCAGTTAACACCTAGAGAAAGACATCTTAAGCAGCCAATTGTGTTGTGGGACTTCAAACATCTTGTCTTTTGCTTTCTACATAGATCACAGGCCTTGATGGTTCTTGTATGAGACCGTCTCTTTTTCACCTGTTTCTGAGGAGGCTGCTGCTGGGCACCGTCAATGTTGCGCTTGTTGGGTGGCATGGGGATTGAGCATATATATCTCTATGGAGGTATTCCAGCAGAGAGGAATAAACCAGGAAAAGGGTGGTATAAATACTAAAAATTTTTCAAAACAACAAAACAAAAAGGGTATTGTTTTGGGGATCTTTCCGCGGAGTCGGAGGGCCGTCTCCGCGGCTAGAGATTCTCAGGAAATCGCCATTTCGCGCTCAAGGAAGTTGCCGAACATAACTCAGTAAATCTATTTTATTTATTTAATTTTTTTTTTTTTTATTTTTCAGACTGACATGCAAATCGAATTTATATTTTATTCTATCATAATATATATATTCTAGTTATAATTACTGTCATCATCATCAAAAATACCCCAATTAAATTAAATACTATATACTACATTAAATCAATCACTTTCAGGTTGCACGGCTTGTCACAGCCGAATATTCATCAAACATCCAACAGGTTAACATATTTAGTTGAATTACAGTTGACCGTCGTGAGAAGTGCAAAATCATCATATACGTGTTGATTTGATTTAATAGTATTAATTTAATTGAAATATTAAACATCCTTGTTTATAATATCTTTTTTAATTCAATCCAATTCAATCTTTAATTAATTTTCAAATTCTGTATATAATAATAAATCATCAGACATTGAAATCTTTTCTTCAATATTTATAAAATTCAGACATATGCTTGTCTTTTAATTTCTTTAAATTTCATCCTATGATTATATTATAATAACAAAAATTCAATCAAAAAATTAAAGATAAATTGAATTAAATTAAAAAACTTTTTAAATTTAATTTAATTAATCAAAATAATTAAGCTCATCAGAATTGCATGAATGGTATTAAATTAGATATTTCATCATCGTGAAGCACGAAATCTGACTCGTCATCTATATAATTGGCATCATCAACTGAGCTTAATGGTTAATTAATTTCATAAACCTTTATGAAAATAAATTAACATTATTAATAATAATAATATCAAAATTAAAATCAGTAACGATGGGTTTCTGAGGCCACATCAATAAAGCATTGTCAACTCATATAATATCAGTGCCCAGTGCTAAAATTCTTCATATATAATTTTGATTTATTAGATAATAATAATTAATATATTAAAAAATGAATTGAAAAACCTTTTTCATAAATCCACCTATATTATCAATCAAAATTTCAATAATTGTTAGTATATATTATAAAATTCATTAATGGAATTATGAATTGAAAAATAGTAAATCTTTTTATCTTTGGAAATTTAAAAATTATTAGTCAGTCAAAGTGCAAAAACGTATCAACAGTATAAAATTCAGCAGGTAATTCCAGCTTTTGTTTTTGAGATATCATCATAAATAAGATAAAAATTTTATATAAAAGATTTATATTTTCAAACTAAAAAAAAAATGAAGACATACCTTTTAATATAATCAAAATCTCCCCCAGTAACCCCAAAACAAATTCAAGTTGCTCTTCACAATCTAAAATTATAAGTAAAACAGTTAGTATAACTTCCTAATTTGCTTTTTTTTCTTTGTTGGTTATATCATCATGTAATAATTGTATTTCTCAGTGAACAGATTTAGATCATTCAATTAGTCATAAACTCTAGTTTGAATAAATTTAACGTTTGTGATCATCAGCGACATAGTCGACGGTATAACCAAGTAACAAATGGATATATGACATACATTTTGATTTAGAGCAGAAAAAGAGAAAGAAACACCATTAAAAAAACGTCCATATTTTATCCAGTGAATTTAAATGAAAAAAAATGAAAAATTTGACACGGGCGGGTAACCCACAACATTTTCGCTGTCGCACGCTCGCAGAAGGGTTTTCAGAGAAAAGGGAAAAAAAGGGAAACAAAACAACTACAAACACCTGTTTTCTTCCAACATTACCACAGGCATCATGGACGGTTCCTACATAGAGACACCGGTGCTCTACAACAGCTCACTGGAGCAGAGCTTGGACATCAATTTGCCTACAAACGTCTCCAAAACCATCAAGCAACTTCCGTTAAATGATGATGATTTCCAAAACAAAACACCTTTTAATCCAAATTATTTTAATGATACATTAACTACATCTGGTGGATTTTACACGTATAAGGTTGATGATAAGTCACTTATTAAGAAAGTCAGTTATAGAATCATAAATCAAGGTCGTACATTACTATTAACTCCAATTAATTTTTCAAATTCATTTGATTGGAAATTAAGATCAATTCAATTTAATTTACCTTCAAAACTTTTAGATAATTGTTTAACTATAACTGAAGAATCAAATGATGTTTTAATAATTGATCTATTAATCGATATTAATGTCGTTATTACATTAAGACTTAATGTTCATTCTTTCTTCTCAAATGAATCAAACTATTTATCATATCCAAATATTTATAAATGGTTAAACTATTCAATTCCTTATTCTTTCGATACTAGATTACCATTACATTTTAAAGCTATAGATCATTTAAATTTAATAGTTGCTTTGAAAGATGGTGGTTTATTAAAATTAAATAGAGAATCAAGTTTTGATAATTTTTTGGTTATTCCATTTACTGATTCTTCATATATTGAATCATTTAGTCTAACTAAACTTTTCAGTTCAAGATTGAGACAACAACCAGTAAATGATGAAGATGCTTTAATTCCTGATTTTATTGAATTAAATGGAACAATTGAAAAAGTTTCAACTAAATCTATATTAGATTTAATTGTTATTAAAAATCAAATTTTAATTACTATTTCAATTAATAAATCAATTAAAATTTGGGATTTATTAGAATATAAATTAATTAAAACTATCAAATTAAATCAATTTTTAAATGATGATGCATATCCTTTAATATTTAATTTATTACCAACAAATTTATTAAATTTTAATGAAATTTCAAATGAATTAATTATTTATTTACCAATTGAACCAAAATTAATTAAAATTTTTAAATTTGATGATGATAATTCATTTGAATTAAAAGAAACATTAACAATTACACCACCTAAAGTTCAAAATAATTGGTCATTTCAAAGCTTTAAAGTCATAAATGATAAAGAAAATAATATTCATTTTTGGAATTCATATTGCTTTAATAGATCAAGATTAATTCAACAAGGTATTTTATCATCTGATAAACAAATCATATGGAATGAAGTTCATCCAAATGAAGATTTAATCGATTATTTAAATAATCAATTTATACAGTTTATTCAATCAATTGATTCAAATTTAAAGGATGAAATTAATAAATTTGCATTAGATTTTATATTTGATAAATTTAATTATAATCAAATTGTTTTAATTAAAGTTATTGAATTATTTAATAATATTTATAAATTGAATTTATCAAATGAAAATGATTTAAAAAATAAAATTTTAACTATAGTTACATATGAAAATGATTTAAAAAAACAATGGATCAAATTTAATAATACATGTAAAGAATTAACTAGAACTTTAGATGAAACAATAGATATAGATTCAACTTCAATTAATGATTATGTTATTATTTTGAAAGCATTTGATTATTCAATAATTAGACAAAGTACAGATATTGAATTAATTTCATATAATGAATTTGATAAAAATAATAGAAGAGATTTAAATGATTTAAATAAATTAATTCAATTAACTAATTCTTTTTCAAGTAACTTTAATGATGAATCATTATCAAAATTAAAATCAAAATTACTTTATGATGATGAAATTTCAATTAGTAATATTTTTAATGAATTAATTGTAAGTCAAATCAATGAACAATTAATTTCAGATTTATTAAATTCATTAAATTCAATTCCAAATGCATTTGATTTGATTGAAGAATTAATTAAAATTCCAATTGATCATTCTAATTATAAAGTTAATGAAGGTATTAAATTTGGTTCAACTGCTGAATCAACTTTATTATCAATTTTAAGATCACAATTATATTTACAACAATTACAAATATTTAATTTAATGTTAATCTTTTTAACAGTTGATAATGATGAATTAACCAATTTAATGTTTAAAACATTATTAAATAATTATAAAAAAATTGAATTTATTTTAAATATTTTGAAATTTAATGGAAATTTTATTATTAATTATCTAAAAAAAGTTTATAAAGGTGAAGGTATCTTGATTAGATTTACTAATTTAAATTATATTTTAAAAGACGTTTTAAATTGGTTATATAAAGATTATTTCTTATATTATAGTTTAAGTGAATTAATTCAAATAAATGAATGTGTGAAAGTATTAGAATTAATTAATTTATTCCCGATTGAAAATAATAAAAATCCATTAAAAATTATATTAAAAGGTTTATCATTATTAAAATTATCAAATCAAGATCAGGCATATAATTTATTTGATCAATCAAGTGATTTAATATTAAATAATTTAAATGAAGTTAATGAATTTGATAGAGATTTTATATCAATTATAAAAACAGAAATTAATTTTTTTATAACTATAACAAATAAATCAAAAGTTGAATATTATTTTAATTTAGGTTATTTATTTGAATTATTTAAATTTAATGAATTATCATTAAAATTAATTTTAAAATCATTAGAAATTAAAACTTTAATAAATGATGAAAGTGATGATTTACCAATATTAATTAAAATTTTTAAAATTTCATTAAATTTAAATGAATTTCAATTAAGTTTTGATACATTAAATAAAATTAATGATTTTAAAATTAGAAGACAATATTTAAAAGAATTTATTTATAAATTATTTGCAACTAATAATCATTCTAAATTATTAGATTATGAATTTAATAAAGATTTTGAAATTGTTGATCAATTAATTTATTCAATTGCTGAAAAGCATGCTATAATTAATAAAGATTATTTAAATAGTATTAAATATTATAGAATTAATTATTCATTAAGATTAAAAGAAGGTGATTATAGATCATCAATTGAAGCATTATATAGATTTAATAATATAGTTATCAATGACAAAGTTAATAATGATGAAATTAAATCAATTGTTGAAGAAAATTATTTAATTATATTAAATTTAATGAACACATTAACAGAAGATGATCAATGGTTTATTAAATATAAATTAATTGATAAAACTACAAGTGATGAATTGATTGATTTAAAAACTTTAGAAAATGAAGTTTCTTTACAAGCTTAAATGGGACTCTCTTTATGTATTCTTTTGTATAATTTACTACTTTAATTACTAATTGTAATTCAATATTTCATTGTAGAAACCAATGTTTTAAAGGGGTATTATGTGTTTTAGTCTGATACTCGCTTTGTGTAAGAACTGAATCAATTCCCTTAAATTGAACCTCTCCTCTTTCTCTCATGATCATTAATCCTTCAATTAATAATGGTAACAAGAATAGAAACAGATTTCTCTAAATATCAATTCAAACAATATAATAATGAAGATAAGATATCAAAAGACGATAAATATTTCCAACAAATTATAGATTTAACAGCAAATGTATTTCATGGTTTAGTTCCAATTGAATTGTATAAAAAATATATAAAACCAGCTTTTTTTTTTAGAAAAAATATTAAATCACAATCAATTTGTTTAATTGATATTGAAAAAGATTTAGTTATTTCTAATTTTGTTATATTAATTAAAGAAACTGATTCATTAAATCAATTTAATTTAGTTATTAGTTGTGTTGCAACTGATCCAAATTATAGAAATAAAGGATTAATGGAATATTTAATTAATGAAACTATGAAAAAATATGAAAATTTAAATTATAAATTTATTAATGAAGATGAAGAAATTAATAATTATATTAAAAAGAATATAAATCCTTTAAAAATTCATTATTTTTGGACTTTATATTCTGGCGTTAAAGAATATTATTCAAGATTTGGTTTTAAATCATATCAAAATTTAAATTGGTTAGTTTCACCTATCTATGATGATTCAATAAATAAATCATTTAATTTAAATAATAATGAATCATTTTTATCATCTATTGAAGTTTCAAAGAGATTAACTGATTTGAAGTATTTACCAGGTGATATATCATCAATTAAATCAAATCAAAGATCCCCAAGTTTATTAAATTCAGTTTTTAATGAATTAATGATTAATAAAGATTTAATTTTTTTAAATGGAAGTAATGATGATATATTTGGATTAGAAATTAAAGATGGAAATAACTTATCATTTATTGTTGTATCATCAGATTTAGAAGTTGAAAGAACAATAATTGGTAGATTATTTACAAATTTAAAAGATGAATTAATTTTAAAATCACATTTAATTAGATTTTTAGAATTTATAAAATGGCATGATTTAAATTATCATTTAAAATTACAATTTACTGAAGATTTAAAATCACAAATTAATATTATAACTAATGATATTTATACAATTAGTGACGAAAGTAATAAAATTGTTGATAATGAATCAAAAATCCAAAAATTTATTATTCATTGGTTTGAATCAAATAATTGGATTGAAGATAAGGAAATGACTGAAAAAGTTTTACCAATGTTAAAAGAGTTTGGTCAAGAAGGTTATTGTGATGATATGGAATGGGTTCATAACGGTATGTGGTCTTTTGATTAAGAACATGCATTCTAAGTTGTTGTACTAAGCTCAATTTTTACTTGTTTTTTACTTTTTAGTTATATAGTTTCTTCATATCATTCAATAATCATATATAGTAGCTTAGTAACATCTACAGTAAATGATTAATTAACTTTAAACAGAGAGTATACAGAAAAAGAAGTAACAAGTTTAATAAAAAAAAGCATGGTCGTCTTAAATTTGTCGTTGCATAAATACCTAATGCTCATTTCAGGTTTTATTCAACTTTTCTTGTTTTAGAAAGAGCCCTTCTTAACAAAGGTGCCATTATTAGACTTTCAAATAATCTTACTTATAGTTTAGAAATCAGAAATGTTGCTTTTTTAATTGATGCTGAAAAATGGAATGAATTAGAAGATGCCATTGGTATTTTTAAACCTTTAGTTATTTTAATTAAGAAGTCAGAGTCACCTAGGTAGGGAATTAGGATCAACAGAAGCAAGACTCTTTAAATTAACCACGAATCTAATTTCTAGCTATAGAAGCATTACCGAATATTAAATTCAACAATTTAAAGGCAGATTTAAAGGATGATCTCAATCAGCATGGCAAAAGATAAAAAGAGGAAAACTTTTCCATGGACTGTAATGGTCAGCAAGCTGTAGGTGCTAGAATTGCATATAAAAGAATCAAATATTCTAATGATGAGTATCCATCTGATTTAGACTAGCCAAGTTGAAGAACTGGAGTACTATTAGAGCAAGTTTTTAAAGAAATATGGTATTCAAAATTCCAGAATGAAGGAGCGTAAAGGCTTTAATTTTGAAAATATTGTTAAAGATATTATGGGTTCAAATGGTTTTTTCTTATTAGATGACTTCAATGTTAATTCAGGTCCTAAGTTTTTTGAAAGAGATCTACCTAATACTTCAACGGAATCTCTAATATTATAAATTTCCATTATATTCACACTGTTTCATTGTAATCTGTTACCATTAATTTAACCATACTTTTATTTCATTTAATTAATTCAATTATACTTTCATCAGGCAACGGATCGGATGGTGGTCGACGACGTTGTGAAAGTAATCTTCTTTCATCTAGTCCTTCATTAGAACTGGTTATTAACATAAAATCAGGAAATGATGGCACTTGTATTTTTTCAATCAGAAATAGAATGGGTCGGTCACTTAATTAAATCAACTGCAAATGGAATCCAAATTCAACCTTGTGATGATGAATTGGATTATTGGAGCAATTTGGAGGAAAAAGTTATTTTAAGGCTGTGTAATCTGGTGCAGAGATTTCAGAGTCAAGGACTGCAAATTTGCCAATGAAGATAAAGAAATGATCGAATTATAAAGTTTTACCAATTAAAAGAATTTGGTCAAGTAGGTTATTAAGTATAGTGATGATATGTAATAGATATGTGGTCCTTTGATCGAGTACAGTAGTCGAATAACTCCCTTTTCTCCCTTGAATAGTTTAAATTCCCTTTTCTCCTAGACGCTGGAAATAAGGATCATGGTTTCGGAATATGAACCAGATACGGAGCCGACCACGTGACATATCTCGGGAATAAGCTCCCGCCTCGTCTGCCCCAATGCGGAAATCCAATCCGGCCATCGTTTAGTTTTTCAAATTTGAAATCATCAGATGGTGATTTGATACGACAATGAATAGGTGTATTCTTCTTTAAAGATGAATAAATCAATTGAAAGAGTTGGTATTTTAGGATCAGGTATATCAGGATTAACATATGCATATTATTTAACAAGATTAAATCCAAATTTAAAAATTGATATATTTGAAAAAACAAATAGATCAGGTGGATTTATAAATTCTACAAAAACCAAAACCAAAAATGAAAAAATTTTATTAGAAAAAGGACCAAGAACATTAAGATCTAAAAGTGAAGGTACTATATTAATAATTGATTTATTAGATAAATTATCTAAATTAGATAAATTAAAAGGTATTAATTCAAATTCAAAATCAAATACAAAATATTTATTAGAACCATTTGAAAATGTTAATGATTCAATGGGTAAATTAATTCAATTACCAAATGATTTTAAAACATTAATGAATTTCATAAGTGATCCAATTTGTAAAAGTTTAATATTAGGACTTTTAAAAGAACCATTTATTAAACAAAAAAAGAATGATAAAGAAGAAACAATTGAAGAATGGTTTACAAGAAGATTTAATAAAGAAATGTGCGATCGATTTGTTAGTGCAATGATTCATGGTATTTATGCAGGAGATACTAATAAATTATCAATGAAATTAATATTTCCAAAATTAATTGAATTTGAAAATAAATCAGGATCAATTATTAAAGAAATGATGATTAAAAGTTATAATAAATTAAAAGATTATTATAATAAAGTTGAAAAATTACCTGAATTAAGTAAGAATTTAATTGAATATCAAAATATTTTTAAAAGTGAATTTAATTTTATTAATTTAATTAATTATTTAAATAAATTTCCAATGTTAATATTACAAGATGGATTAGAAACATTACCAAATTTAATTAAAGAGGATTTAATAAATAATAAGAATGTTAAAATTCATTATAATTTTAATTTAAATTCAATAATTAAAACCAATGATGATCAACAAATTTTAATTAATAATGAATTTAAATTTGATCATTTTAGATCAACAATTAATTTAAATGAATTTTCTAAAATTATTAATAAAAATAAACCAGGATTAATTTCAAAGACTAAAAAGATAGATTATGTTAATATGATTACAAGTAATGTTTTTATACCTAAAACAAATAAATTATTATATCATTCAGGATTTGGATTTTTAGTTCCAAAGAAACTGATTAATAATGATTGGAAATTATTAGGTATTATATTTGATTCAAATATTGAAAAGAATGCATTAAAACCATTATATTCACATCATGTATTAGAAAGTTTAAAAGATCAAGATAATATTATGACAAAGGAAGAAATTAATGAAGATTTAATTGAAGTTATTAGAGTTGGAAATCAAGAAAATATAATAATTAATCAAGATGAAGAATATACAAAGATGACAGTTATGATAGGAGGACATATGTTGAAAGATTGTGAATTAGAAAGTTTCAGTAATTCCAAGATTAGAAATATAGTTAAAGATGTATTATCTAAAACATTAGAAATTGATTTAGATGAGTTTAAGAATATTGTAATTGAAAATGATATTAAAAAGAATTGTATTCCGCAGTTTACAGTTGGCTACAAGGAGTTGCTAGAAGAAATCAGAGGAGATTTGAAAGACGAGTTCGGTGACAGTGTGAGCGTTGGCGGGATGGTAGACGGTGTTGGAGTTCCTGACTGTGTTCTGAGCTCTTTCCAGGAGAGTGTCAAACTGCTTAAGAAATAACGGGCGCTGATTGGCCCGCTCTGGGGTCTAAGACTGGGGAGTGCGATTCTCGCAAAAGCGCGCAAAGACAGTGATCAATTTCAATCTGTGTATATAAGATGACGCTTTTCCTGCTTTTCGTGATCTGTTTTATACTGTTTATAGTCTGTAACCAACCACAATGTTTGCTAGACAACTACTCAGAAAGACTATCCTAAACAAGAGATTCATCTCTCTACAATCAATCCAAACACCAAATGAAAACGCTTTGAAATTCATCGCAAGAGATTTCAACTTCCTACCTCAAGATTTATCAAATAATGGTATAGCAATTGATGATTTGCCTGATGCTACTACTAAATCTCCTTTAGCTACTGAACTTTTCAAACTAAATGGTGTCATTTCTTTATTAATTGGTCCTGATTTCATAACTATTAATAAAGTTGATTCTAAAATTTCAAATAATCCTGAATTAGAATGGAATCATTTATCAAATAAAATTATTAATGTTATTTCAAATTCAATTGAAGTTAAAAAAACTCCAATATTAAATCAATCTTATTTAAATAAACTATATAAAGAATTGGATGAACCTCAAGAAACTGATGATGATGTTGTTTTTGAAATTAAAGAATTAATTAATACTAGAATTAGACCTGCTATACAAGATGATGGTGGTGATATTCATTTTAGATCTTTTGATGAAGAAAATGGTGTTGTCTACATTAAATTACAAGGTGCTTGTAAATCTTGTTCATTAAGTGAAGATACTCTTAAAAATGGTATTGAATCAATGTTAAAACATTATGTTCCTGAAGTTGAAGAAGTTAGAAGTATATTGGATCCTGAAGAAGAAATTGCTTTACAAACTTTTGAAAAATTCGAACAAAGACTGAAAAACAGACAACTATGATATCTGTCAATTCCATAACTACTACAATCCTTTGCTATTTATTTAATGTATACGTTTTCTAATTCTATTACTACTATATTCTCTTCTTATTAAAATCGTAATTTAATTTGTGTAGCGCACGCACCGAACCACTTCAATTTTCGCAGAGAAACACAAAATTCAGCTGGATGTGATAAGATGGCCTTTTTTATCGTAAATAACCATATCAAACAATGAATGGTCCATCATACTATGAATTCTATAGAAGAAGCACGTATGTCCCATACAATGTTACTATAATTCAATTCCAAGTTTTCATCCTTTCCTGTTTTTTTAATACTAACAGAATATTTTAAAACGCCATCACATCAAAATAGAATTGGAACATCATTAGCAGATGCGTTAGATACCTTAATCGTTGATCAAAGAATTCAACCACAATTGGCAATGAAAGTGTTGAGTAACTTTGATAGAGTTACATCTGATAATTTAAAAGAAGTTAAATCAAAATTAAATTTTAAAGGTCATTTAAGAACTTATAGATTATGTGATGAAGTTTGGACTTTTATTATTAAAGATGTTAATATTAAATTAGATGATGGTGAAACTGTAAATGTTGAGAAATTTAAAATTGTTGCTTGTAATTCAAAAAGAGCTGGTGAAACTTAAAATTACCTTTTATTTATTATTCATTATCGTTATACATGTATTTGTTAATTATATAGTTCTTTTGTCGTCTGGTTTGAGTTTTTTTTTAAATTTTCTCTAATATATAATAATTAAAAATAAACAATACACATAAAAATTTTTAAAAATGAACAAAATTATATACAAAGTAAAAAAAAAAGATTTTCTTTAATTTAGCTAATTTATAAAACAAATATAGGAAATGAATTTTATTTTTACAATTCATCATGAATATCATCTGTTGTAGCTTTTTTTTCAACTGATGGACTAGTGGCACTGGATGTAACTGAAGAACCTGCTTTACTATCTGTAGTTTCAACCGATCCAGTAGTTTCAGTAGATTCAAGTTCAGTAGCTTCTTCTATGTTTAATTTATCATCAACAGTTTCCTTAGTAGTTTCAGAATCAGCATCAGCAGTTTCCTCAGTAGTTTCAGAACTACCATCGATAGTTTCTTCAACATACTCAGACTCTTCGTCCTCAGTTTCTTCTTCTTCTTCTTCATCCTCAACCTCTTCTTCTTCGTCCTCAGCTTCTTCTTCTTCTTCATCCTCAGCTTCTTCTAAAATTTCAGATTTATCATCGACAAGATCAGTTTCTTTAGCTTCTTCTATAACTTCTGTCACTTGAGATTCTTTATCAAGAACACTCTCAGTTTCAGTCTCAGTTTCAGTTTCTAAATCTTCAACTTCTTCGGAAACTTCAGTAGTTTCACCATTCTCTTCTTCATCAGTTTTAGAACTATCAATATCTTCAGAAATTTCACTAGTAACAACAGGGGTTTCTTTTGAAAGTTGAGCAGGTTCAATTACACTTCCTAAACTTTCACTAGTTGAATCGACAACATCATCATCTTCTGAACTAAATGTAGTTTCATTAGCTAATAAAATGGTTGTTTCTTCAATTGGAGTTTCTTTAATATTTTCTTCGACAGTTTCATCAACGATACTTTGAATTGTAGTTTCTTCTGGGACTTCTGTTGATTCTATTTCCACATTTTTCTCCTCGTATTCTTCAATTGAGCCAATATCTTCTGGCTCTTCTTCTTCGTCCTCTTCTTCGCTTTCTTCTTCTCCTTCTTCCTCATCATCGCCTTCTTCTGAAGATTCTTCATCATCTTCCTCTGTTTCACCATGACCAACTTCCACTTCTTCTCCATCATCATTACCTTCTTCTTCTGACAATTCATCTTCATTTCCTTCTTCTTCTAACAATTCTTCGTCATCCCCTTCTTCTAATAATTCTTCTTCACGTTCTAACAATTCATCATCTTCCAACTTGAATGATTCAGGAACAGTTGTATTCTCAGTTGATAATTCAAGAGAAGTTAAAGGTATTAAAATCTCATCAATTGAAGGACTAGAAGTAGATATTGAAATTGATAAAACATCAGTGATTTCTTTATTTAAACTTAGTGAATTAGTTTCTGAATATGATGGAGTTTCTAATGGACTTAATGCAGTTAATTCTTCTTCTTCTTCTTCTTCAGATATAATACTTGTTGATGAAAAAGTTGGAGTGGATGATAATTGAGTTTCTGTAACTTTAACTGTTTCAACTTCGGTAACTTTAATAGTTTCAACAACAGTTTGAGTTTGAATCACTGTTTGAACTATAGTTTCTAATGAAGTAGAAACAACTTCAATTTCTGAAATACTACTTGATAATGATTTTTCTAATTTTATTTCTTTATCGATTGATGGACTTATTGGTTTAATTGATGCAAGTTTTTCTTCATTGATTGATGAACTGATTGAGTTAACTAATGAAGTTTTTTCTTTATTTAAAGTAACATCACTACTTGATAATTCTTTAGTATTTATAGTTGAAGGTGTACTTGATAATTCTTTAGAACTTATAGTTGGAGGAGTTGGTGGAGTTAAATAAGTTTCACTAGTTTCTTTATTAATAATAGTTTCACTAGTTTTCTTTTTTTTAGATATTCTAGATGGTTTCTTTTTAGGTTTAGCTTTAGATTTTGGCTTTGATTTAGGAATAATAGAGGATGTAGTAGTTGTAGAACTTGAACTTTTAGAAACTTTTTCAGAAATAGTAGATGTTTTAGAAGATAATATAGATGTATTTGAAGGAGTAACACTTGTTTCTGTTTTGATTGAAACAATATCATCTTTAATAGTCTTATCTTTAATAAAATCGGAACTAGTTGCAATATTTCTATAATCATCAGTAGTAGTAGTAGTAGTTATATCTTTCTTTAATAATTTATCATCAAGTAAAGGAGGACTATCTTTATAAACTTTTGGAACACCAACAGGTAATATTGATATATCATCTTTGGTAGTAATAATTGGTTGATATATACTAGTTGAAGTTTGATCTTGTTGCTGTTGTTGTATTTTAGTTATTGATTTTTCTTTTAAAGGTTCAATTGAGAAATAATTTGAAGAATCAGTTGGTTTTCTTTTATTATAAAATTTAATTGCTTCATCTTTTAATAAATCAATATAACCATTTTCAATTGAGAATTGTAAACCAATACCAATTAAAGCAATTAATATAATATAAAACAAAAATTGAAATATACTTGATAAGATTGATTTTGAATTAACAAAATTATCAGGAATTTGAATTAAATTTAAAGAATTTGAAGCAGAAGTTGAAATTAAATAATTACCTTTTTCATTTGATACAATCTTTGTAATTGCAAATTTATGAACATTACTTATTTTTTTTAATAATTTTAAATCTTTAAATCTAATTAAATAAATTGAAAAATCATTACCAGCTAAAGAAATTAAACCATTATTTGGATTAACATCCATTGATACTAAACCTTTTAAATTTTTAATTACATTTAATTGTTGTTTAACAACAGAAGATTTTGATATTGAGAAATGAGCTAAAACTATATTACCATTTGAAACACCAGCAACAACAACTATATTGTTATCATAAAATGCCACTTTTGATAAATCAAAATTTAAATTTGAAGTATGAACAGATCTACCAGTTATAGTTGAAATTGCTTGGAATTGATGATTTGTAATATAACACATCATTTTACCATCAGGAGAAATTGAAATATCTTTAACATCACCATTTGTAACCACTTTGAAATTTTCTTGTAAATCATCCAATGTATCAACTATATAAACAGAAGAAGGATTATCATTCATGACAATGACACCTTGTGTTGCATCTTTAGTCAATTCTGTCAGTTTCTGATAATGTTGAGGATTAGTACTTGAATTAACTTGGAAACTTTCAACAAACTTCAAATGATCATTAACAAACTTGAATTTTCTTAGATGTTTATTGACACCTTCTTTGACTGTTTGGGTGTTTTCGTTGATTCCAACCAAGATGATGTTGTTGTTGACGTCCATGGACATGGGGCAGTCGTCCTTGTCACTGAGCTTCAACTCTCTGAACTTCTTGATGGGTTTTGTGTTGTTTGGGTTGATGGTCAACGCTGTGATCCTGTTGCCCACCTTCTTGCCCACCTGGGTGTCTTCCTCTCCTCCTCCGCCAGCCACTATGAGGACGTCTTCTCTGACGAACTTGGCCCCATAGAGAGGGTATCCGATGTCGACGGTGGTGCTCTTGAGCTTCATGCTGTTGTGTTGTTTGTTACTGCTATAAAGAAGAACACATACACACTACGCAAATAATTTGAAATAAATCGATATCAGTTTCGCACTTGATCCTCTTTTGCAACATCGTATTCCTCAAAATCAATGAAACGGTCCTGGTATCTGTACTTGCCATGGGACGGTGCTGCCACAGACGTCTCTTCAGAGAGGATGGACTCTGTTATCTCCTCCTCTATCTCCTCTTCGTCTTCTGGTTCCTCTAGATCCCCTTTTGCCTCGTTCTCTTCCTCTAATTCCTTGATAACTTCTTCACTTAACTCATTCTTAAGTTGTTTATCTCCAATAACAAAACAATAATCTTCTCCTTCACAATATGTATTATATTTAATCCATGGGAAACTTTGGAATTTCAATTGATCTTCTTCAATCTTCAAATAATTGATTTTTAAATCACTATATGTTATATTTAATTTAAATTCAACTAAAATTAATCGATTATTTAATTCATAAATGTTTTTTAAATTATTATTTAATTCTTCATCATTTAAATCAAAATAAATTAAATCATTTTTATCTTGTTTATTCTTATTAAAATTTATTTCATGTTGTAATTTCATCTTATTAATTGAAATTAATTCAAATTCACTAATCATTTCTCCTCTTTGTTGTCCTGAAATTGATGAAATTTGCCATATAATACAATTATTTGTTAAATTATGTATAACATTACCTAATTTAGTTTTAAATTTCATTGTACTATTATAATTTATTAATAAATTCTTATTGGATATTATAATTGGTATTATAATTTTAATATTTTTCATTGAATTTTTAGATTTTTTTGGAAAATTTGTAAAAAAATTAATTTTAATCTTTAATTTAAATTTATTACTACTATCTTTTTTAAATAATTTATAACTTGGTATAACTATAACTAATGGTTTTAAATTCATCGTTGATATAATCTTATAATTAATTAATTTAAAATCTCCATCTGGTGGTATAAATTCAATTATATTTGATATTTCATCTAATTTAACAGATTGATGGAAATTTAAACTTGAAAATATTGATTTAGTTTCTTTACCTTTACCGTTATCTTCTTTTTCTTCTTCTTTTATTTCTTCTTTATTATTGATAAAACTTTCATTAATATTTAATGTTAACCTTGGCATACCTGATAAATAACATTTACAATTAAATTCTCCATTAATTATATTATAAATAATTTTATTATTATTTAATTGAAATTTAAATTTTAAATTTTCATTTAAATTTATAAAAAATTCATTTTTATTATAAAATATACCTTTTGGTCTCCATGATATTGCATAAGTTGAAGTTCTTGAAATACTTGAATTAATTTCATTAATTTCATTATCTTTATCTTTATCATTATTATTATTATTATCAATAATCATTAATTTAATATATTCTTTTAATATATTGAAATCTGTTAATTGTGGAATACCAAAATCAATTGATTCATCAAATAATTCATAAATTAAAATTGAATTATCTTTAATTAAATTAATTGTTAATTTTAATTCATCATCTTTATTAATTAATTTATATTCAATAAAATAATTTTTTAATAATTCTGAAAATTTATATAAAAATGTAATTAAACTCATTATATTTAAATCATCAAATATTGGTGTCATTAATATAATTTCATCAATTTTATAATAAATAAATTTTAATTCATTAATTTTTAAAATTGGTGTTTTTAAATTATTTGTTTTTTTAAATGCTTTTTTAAAATTATCAATTATGAAATTTGAATTTAAATCATATTTATATTGCCTCTGGATCAAGAGATTTAATTCTTGATCCAATATGTAGATAGCAGACGCCATTGGTCAACCAGAAAAACAGTACAAAAAAATACATATTTCAGTGTACAATTTTAACGTTTTAATTTTCGATTTTGATTTCACTGAGCGATAAATATCTTTGGGTGGCGATTGGCGAAACTTCTTTATAACATGGCAATGGAAGATATTTAACCCACTGATGTCAAAGGATCATTTTCTGGAAGCATTCAAAGGGCTCTTATTGACATACCAAACACTGTTACATCTAAAGACTCTGATATAAATACTTGTTGTTGGTTCAAATTCTAACTCCCCACCATTGAAGAAAACACCAGCAAGTTTTCTAAAATGAGTAGCAGGACTTCCAAAATCTTCAAACAATTGACGGTCATATTCAGAATTAAGATCAAATTTTTGTTTTGTTTCTAAATTTTTCTTCAAGCTTATTTGTTAAAACACCTACATCATCTCCAAAAAACTCCTCAAAAGGAATCTCTGAATCTAAATCAAAAACAACAGGACGAAATGTATTAGTAAATTTGTTGCCAGAAGATTTAATTTTAACTCCAGGATGAGGTCCATTATCTGCAGTTTGTATATTAGAGTCATTTGTCATCACAATCTGTTTTTTCTTCAAGGATATGAATACATTCTAACCAAATCTTCATTATCCAAATTTTCCAAAAGATTACCAAATGAATAGAAATTTCGATTTATAAGACCAGACATAATTTCATCAGGAACTCTTGTACTACTGCATCGAATTGAAAGTATTTTCAAAAATTCTTTTAAAGACATCCATCAAGCTTGACGTGAAATTCTTTCTGAACAACTCAAATTTGCAGCTAAACCATGAAATCAAAAAAACCTTTATTAATTTTAGAAGCATCATCCCCTAATTGAACATCTTTTGAATTCTTCACTATGAGTCTTATCTGATATCTGATCACCAGTCATTCTGATGTAATTGTAAAAGTTGATAATCCTCACAAAAGAAAAATGAGAGTGACAAGTATTATCCCACTCTTAAATGTGATCATGCCTTTTTCAAAATGAATGAATTACAATCAACTGATCATAAAGATAAAGGTTTCAGTAAATATGCTGATTTATATTCTCCTACTGAAGAAGGTCCTCATTATTTTCTAAATTTTAATTATACAATGGGCAAAGAATATTCTGTTAGGAATGTTATCAAGTGTTTTGAAACAAATGAAAAAGCTGGTAATGTTACACCCCAAAAAGCTCAAACCATTTTGATCCAATTACTTGGGTATATATTGTTGCTTTATTTGATGGGATAGATTTAATCTTTTTTAAATTCAATCTGAGTACTAAAATTAATAAACATTTTGATAATATTGATGCTGAATTTATCGCTAGTGAAGGATTTCATTTATTTTATAAGCTTACATTACAGGATTACAGGAGTATTACAGAAGATTATATAATTCTACTGGTACATTTATTCTTTTGAATGCATCACTTCTACTTGATAAAATTGTATAACACCTAAATTCATTTTGAAAACACTTGATACATGCACCTGAAAATTCATCGTATCTCATCAGATATAGTGCACTTTGATGATCATAAAAGTATTCACTGATTCTGTGGACATTAAGCACCTTGACAAGAACGTGTTCAGCCTGATCAAATTGATCAGTTTATTTTTCACATGGGTGGTGTTGTATAACATACACAAATATTCATATAGGTGGATTATTCCTTGCAATTGAATATTTAGATTTTGCTGATACTAAGCCTGTTGGAAAAGAGCAACTTTTAACGTTAGTTCCTCTAATTAAATACTTATCGTTATTAAGCATTGTCCATGGCGTGCTTTCCTGGATTGTAAGAGTTCCTTTTTCCATTTCTATTAAACCAACTTGTTCTAATACTTTAATCAAATGTTTAACATTGATATCTTCCAAAAATACAGTACAGAATTCTTTGACCAAATATTTCCATGAAATATTCCTTTTTCTCTGAATTGAAACATATGTTTCCCAATGAAAGGTCTTACATTTTGAAAGCTTTGGAAGAGTCAGAAGGTCAATAGTACAGGATATCGTTATTTCCAGCTACGCTTAATGAATGGTGGTCAATTTTTGCTTTCCTGATACTTGCTAAACATCAATTTATACAATTTATATAATTTATACTGCTTACCACTATAGTGAATGTAGTTTTTTTGGTTAACTCATGGTTAAGTTAACTGAGCTATAGCCTATAAGCCTATAACCCAAAGTTACCCAATGCGGAAAATATCCATGCCGTCGTATAGCGCAAAAGTTCGAGTTTCAGCTATATACTTTTGATGATTGGTTATATATTTTCTTTCTTTAACAATGATCAAGTATAATAAACTGCCTCTAGCACAGATCAACGCCTCTCTGAAACAGCTTCCCATCAAGTGGCAGTTGAATGGAACAACTTCAATCCAAACAGGGCTCAAATTCAAAAGTTTCGAAGATACTTGGGCTTATTTAACGAAAGTTAGCATGAGATCACATTTATTACAACATCATCCAACGATTACAACTACTTATAATAAAGTCGATTTACTATTAACTACTCATGATATCGATGGTTTGTCTGACTTAGACTTCAAATTGGCTAAGAAGTTGAGTGATTATGCTGTTAAATTCAATGCTGAAGTTTTATAGTACAACTATTGTATAAAGAATGTATTACTTCAATAAAAAAGTATTATCAATGAATTTAAATGAACTCAAGTGAATTCAAATGAATTCAAATGATCTTAAATGATCTTAAATGAACTCTTATGAACTCTTATGATACCTGAATCCAAACAAGTGTTTATTGATTGTTGCTGCTTCTAATAGTTCTGAAGGTTTATGGTATACTATTCATTTGAATGAAGAATAATTGGTGAATATAATGTATATCTGGGTCAGGTTCATTTGGAGTTGATGGCTTCCTATATATGGTGGTAGTTGTTTATATTTGATAACTAAGTAACTTAATATATATTTTGAATGAATCTATCAACTTTTATCTAAATAAAAGATACTATCCAATCTATTCTCTTTATTCTCTTTTGGTAATTCTTAAGTCCTTAATAAATGATCATAGAGCTAGATGCTGTTAGAGCCGACTTTTCCAACAGAGTGGAAGTTGATTCGGCGGAAATTTGATAAGCGCTTAAGCGAGATCAGTCCTTATCGGACACCCATTATCAATTTATCACCAGAAACTGGTATATATGCTGGTCATTTCCCACTTTCTCTGGGGTTTACAGAGTTCAAAAATGTCCTTACTACTTCATCAAGATGTTATCAGGCCCTTTCACTAACACAACTGAAAATCCCGAACTATTTAAGACTTTTATTCCTAAATTAGAAGCTTATAGAAAGAAGTTATCCGATGGAATCTTGGACGATTTCAAACTACCTGAAGATTTGATCCCAACTGAATTAGGTTTAGATGTCACTTCAATTCCTGAAAAAATCTTAACTGAAAAAGAAATTGAAATTACAAATTTAAAATCTGTTGAAATCGTTTCAAAAATTAAATCTGGTGAATTAACTTCAGTTGAAGTTTTTAAAGCTTTTGCTAAAAGAGCTACTGCTTGTCATCAATTAACTAATTGTGCTTTGGATTTATTTATTGACGAAGGTTTAAAGAGAGCTGAAGAATTAGATGACTATTATGCTAAAACAGGTAAAACTATTGGTCCATTACATGGTTTACCAATTTCAGTTAAAGAACATTTGAATTTCAAAGGTAAATCAACAACAGCTGGTTTTGTTGGATTGATTGATAACATTACTGATAATTATGCTTTAATTACTGAAATATTTTATGAAGCAGGTGCTGTCCTTTACATTAGAACAACTGAACCACAAACTATGATGCATATAGATTCACGTAATAATTTAATTGGTTTATGTAAGAATGCAGCAAATACAAATTTAACTCCTGGTGGTTCATCATCTGGTGAAGGTGCTCTTACAGCTTGTAAAGGTTCTGGTTTTGGTATTGGAAGTGATATCGGTGGTTCAATTAGAGCTCCTGCTGCCTTCAATGGAGTTTTTGGTTTAAGACCAACTCAAAAAAGATTATCAATGTTGAATTCAACTGCTGGTGGTTATTGTTTACCTGATGAAGTCTACCCTACTTTTGGCCCATTGACTAGATCAACTCAAGATATTGATTTATTCATGGATGTTTCAATTAATTATGGTAAACCTTGGGAACGTGATCCAAGTACTTTACCTTTACCTTGGAGATCTGTTGAAGTTCCAAACCCTAAAGATTTAAAAATTGCAATCATGTGGGATGATGGTGTCGTTAAACCAACTCCACCAATTTTAAGAGGTTTAAAACTTGCTAAAGAAAAGTTAGAAAAGGCAGGAGCTAAAATTGTTGAATGGAAATCATTTGATGTTGAAAAATTGGTTACAGCAGTTTATGCAATGTACACTTGTGATTCAAATCAAGGACAAAAAGATATGTTAGCTTTATCAGGTGAACCAGTTTTACCATTAACTAAAATTTCATTTAATATGGGAGGTGGTGATAATGGTGTTTCAGTTAAAGAAAATCATAAATTAGTTAATATAAGAAATGAATCAAGACTTGATTATTTAAATCAAATGAAAGAATTAGATGTTGATTTTATCTTATCACCAACTTATGTTTCTGTTGCTCCTAAACCTGAAACAATTCATTATTGGGGTTATACATGTTTATGGAATATATTAGATTTTCCAAATGTTATTTTCCCAACAGGATTAAAATGTGATGTTGAATTAGATAAACCTGATTTAGATTATAAATCTCGTAGTGAAATTGAAGAATATGAATATGGTTTATATGATGATGTTGAATTCTTTAAAGGTGCTCCAATTGATTTACAATTAACTGGTAAACGTTGGTTTGACGAAGAGGCTGTTAAGGCAGCTCAAGTTATTCATGAAATTATTACTTCTGATTAATTTAGTTTTATAGGTATTATTTTTTTTAGTTTAATTAAAGTGTAGTTCAACAAAAAAGATTCAAGTCGTGTGCAAATCAAATGCGAGTCACGTGTCTTTACGTAATCATATAATTTCTCGACCGCGCACTACCGTTTTTTTAATATTCAAAATTGTGTTTTGATAACCAGTTTATCTGGGAAAACCCTGGAAAAAACAAGAACAAGAACCAATCAGTTTAAGAAATATCATCATAATGGCGAAGACAGGGCATCCATATATGGAAGATATTCTGCGTTTAAAATTAGCAGTTGAAAACAATTATTCAAAGGAGTTAAATAATGATTTATTAGTTGATATTCAAGATTCTGAATTTAATAAAAATTATTCAAATAGAGGTAATAAATTACTTAATAATAATAATAGTGAGAATCAAGTAGATTATACAAGATTAAATTCAAATGATGATGATTTTAAATTAATTAAATCTAATGATAATAAATTAATATTGATAAATAAAAAATTAACTATTGATTCAATAATTAAAAAACAATTAGATGAAGAATTTGGTAATCCAGATGAATTAAATGGTGATGGTGATGAAGAAGATGACTTTTATTATGATGATATAAATGATAATAATAATGATGATGCAATTCAATTATTACAAAGTTTAGATATTGCAAATATTTTAAAACCAATTACAAAACCATCAGATATAGTTAAAAAGAAATCATTTATTGATATTTATAAATCAAATCATTTAACTAAATTAGCTGAAGAAACAATACATATCATTGAAAAAGAACAAGATAATGTAAATCAATTATCCAAATTAATGGATGTTTTTTTAGGTGATGATTTTAATAATTATAAATCTGATGGTTTAGCATTACCATTATATGATCATAATTTAGATTTAAATTCAAAATTAAAAAAAGAATTAATATTATCAAATGGAAATGATACAATGGATTTAGATACAACACAAGATGAAGAAATGGATTTAGGTCATACAGGTGGTATAATTGATCAAGATGCTTTTGAATTAAATAAATTAATTAAAGATTCATTTTTTAAATTACCACAATTTAAAAAAGATTTTAATTTTGGTATTGAAAGAATTGAAGATGCTGAAGAATCAAGACAATTAATTCAAATTGCATTACAAAGAAATGAAGAATTCATTAGATCATTAACTACAATTAGAAATGGATTTATTAGAGCTGAAAGATTAAAAGATTCTATTTTTAAATGGTGTAAAGAAATTGATGAATTAGAAAATGGTAGTAATGTGAAAAATGGTAATGGGAAGGCTTGAATTGAATTGAATTGATTTTATTTTATTGTTTGTTTTGTTTGTTTGTTTTAATTACTTTAGTTTGTATTATATCTATTATCTATATGGGAAAAAATTAATATAAATTATTAATTTATCTATTAATTATTAAATAATCATATATATCTATAAAAAAGCGCTTTAATAATTATTATCAACATCTAAAACTTTATATAAATTATCAAATTGTTCTTCTTCACCACCTTCTTCAAAATATGGTTTAATTGCTTTAACTACAACACCATCAAATAATTCATAAATTAAATCTTTTAATTCATCACCAGTTTGTTTAAAATCAGGGTATGAATTAACTTCTAATAAATAAACTTTATTTTCATTATCAATTAAGAAATCTAATCCAAAAATTTCATATGAATTAATTAATGGTTGAAAATTAATTTTATCAACATTTAAACCAGCTTTAAATAAATCTTTAACAATTTCATTAATTTGTTCATTAATTTTATTTTTAATTTCAGTTGATAAAATTGATTTATTAAATTCAATAACAGTTTTTTCATCACGTTGTAAACATGTATTTGTTAAATGTCCATTCATATTAAAAATATCTAAATCATCATTATCATCATCTTTTGGATCTTGATATTTAAATTCACTAAATAACATTAACATTCTTTTATAAACATAAACTTTTAAATTATTACAACATAAAACATAACATCTAATATGAAATTTTCTATTATCATATTCTTTTAATAATAAAGGATTATTAATATAATCTTGAATAACAAAATCTCTTAATTGTGAAGTAATAATTCCATTATTATCATCAATTTCTTCTTCTTCATCATCTTCACTTTCTTCATTTTCTTCAAATGAATCAAAAATTTCTTGTAATTGATCTAAAGTTTTAAATATTCTAATACCTTGACCTTTATCACTCATACTTGGTTTTAATATATAAATTTTTTGTTCATTAATTGATTTTGATTCATTTTCCAATAATTCACATTTAAATTCATAAATTTCATCTAATGAATCATCTAAAAATTCAGCATAATCTAATTCTAAATTAAATGAATTTGGAAATGAATTATTTAAAATTGAATTTGGATTTTTTGAATTAAAAATTTTTATTGTATTTGATAAATAATTTTTTCTAATTAATGATTTACGATAAATATATGAATTTGAAAAATAATTTTTTGAATCAATCATTAATCTTTCATGATCTAAATCTTCATATTCACCTATATGAATTAATTTTATATTATTATCCTCTTTAATTTCATCAAATGAACTATAAATAATTGGATTTGATAGACGTTTTAAGATTGATTGTTGTAATGGTTCAAAAATATATGAATCTTTTGGATATGTGATAAGAATATTGGATGTAGTAGTAGTATCTGTGATAGACAATTTGTCAATCGGCAAGCTAGAATATTAATAAGAGAATCATAAATATATTAGTTTCATGGGTATGTTTAATAGAGAAAACAAGAAAAACAATAAAAACAATAAAAAAAGACATGTTTCTATATAAAGAAAAACAAGAACAGAAATGGGTACTTACTCTAAGATCAATTCACCTTGATTAATTTCATCAACCTGTTTAAAAACAGCTTTCATTGCAGTAACTGATATTTCACCACGTTCAATTGCTTTACCATCAGTTAATTCAGTAGTTGTTTTAATATATTTATGAATTTCACCAAAATCAGGACTCCATTTGAAAACTTTACCTGAATTAATAGATTGATCAACTATATCAGATTCTTTATTTTCATCAATTAATGAATTAGATTCTTTAAATAAAGATTTAACCCATTTATTTTCTAAGATTGGAACCTTTAAAATTTTAGTTTTACCTAATTTTAAATCATGTTTTAAAGGTATATTAATTGAATAAATATCAGCATTTGAATTCCAATTTTTATATAAATTATCAACAATTTTAATTGCAATTAAAGAAGCTTCTCTTAAAATTTCAGGTTTTTCTTTAAAATTTTTATAATAAGCATAAGATAAAGCAATTGATTTTTTATTATGATGGGCACCTTCCATTGCAGCACCAACAGTACCACTTGATAAAGTGTATAAAGAACTTGAATTTCTACCGACGTTAGGACCACTTAAGACCAAATCGATGTCATCATCAGTTAAATGGTTCAACCCAATATCAGTACAAGTAGCAGGAGTTCCATCAACCAAGCACCATTCCTTCAAATTGGAGTCGTTTGACAAGAGTTGCTGCTGTGGAGAAGAGAAAGGCCCCTGGAATGAGTTATCTTCAGGATTGTTGATACCAGAATAGATGTAGGAGACAGAGACGTCTTTACCAGCAAAATGTGCTTTCCCAATCCAGGACTTCTGGGAAGAAGGCACCACGATGGACAACTTCCAGTCGGTCAGCAGCTCGATGGCCTCCACCAGGTACTTGACATAGGGAGAGGCCAGGTCGTTGGGGCCACCGTCGTCGTTGGTCAGGAGCACTCTTAGGGGCATGTTGATTGTTAAACAAGGAAAAGGAACAGAAGAACAAGTAAAGTAAACACAGTAAAGAAAGCGTTCAAAACTACACAAACAAAAACTCTCCTCTGTTGGCTCCACAATGGCTGTAGATGGACTTGAGCCCTGTCACCGTGGCATGGCCCTGGGCCACCAGCTGGCCGTCACTCTGGCTGTCTCTGCTCTGGCTGATGGCTAAGTGGACCTGGTCGTAGTCTGGGGCCCACAGGAAAAGACCCTGTTCACTGGGGCTCTTCTTGAACAACGACGAACCCCATCTGTTTTCCATCATCCTGGCCCAATACACCTTCGTTTGCCCCAATTTCAAGTCTCCGTAAAGTGGAATGTTAATAGAATAGAAATCAACATCTTTATCCCAGTTCAACCATAAACTTTCAATCATTTTAATGGAAATCAACGATGCTTCTCTTAACTTCTTTTCATCAGAATCTCTTATAAAATCATTGAATGCAAATGATAAAGCAATTGATCTCTTACCATGATGACATCCTTCTAACGCTCCTCCAAATGTACCAGATGACAATGCATAAATAGCTGTTGAATTTCTACCAACATTAGGACCTGATATAACTAAATCAACATCTTCTGTAAAATGATTTAATCCAATATCACAACATGAAGCAGGTGTACCATTAATTAAAATATATTCTTTTAAATTAGAATTAGAATCTGAATCTAAATCAAATTGTTGTTGTTCATTAAATGGTCCTAAAAATGAATTATCTTCAGGCTTATCAATCTTTGTATAAATATATTTAGAATTTAAATCTTGATCTGTTAAATATGCCTTACCAATCCATGATTTTTGAGAAGATGGAACAACAATTGTTAATTCCCAATTTGTATATTTATTAATTGATTCAACTAAATATTTAATGTAAGGAGATGATTTATCATTTGGGCATCCATCATCATTTGTTAAAAGAACTTTCATTTTCGATTTCAATAATTGAGTAACTTTCTAGCTTTAATACAGTAATACATCAATACATAACATCGTTATAAACCAGAAAAATCATCCTCTATTTAAAGCTATTTAAAGCTATTTAAACCCTTGTACAGTGGTAATTTGTTAATCTTCGTTTTATATCTCTCAAAAAAGAAACGTGCTAGTTTTTCTAACATTCCACAGTTACATAGGCTTCTCCTTATTGTGTACGTACAACTCGATTCTTTCTTCTTACTGATTAAGGAATCTTATTCCATTTAGTCATTTCAGTATCTCAGTTATAACGTTTAAAGGCATATCTCTGCGTGGTAGGCTGCAGTAGGCAGTTAACAGTAAGTGTGGTAGCGATAACCGAAATGTTGCGTCCGCTACCACTTTAATGTAAATTACAACAGAGTTACAACCTGCTGGTCGAATCAATATTAATTGTATAATTAAATTGTTTTTTGTATATATAACGAAAAGAAAAAAAGAGAACTGAAACAAATATCTAAGTAAAGTAGAAATCAAAATAAGATTGATTTGTCTTATCTTTTATCCATGAATTACAAATAATAATAATAATAATAATATCTTAATTGTCTGTGTAATAGTCATTAGTAATTTAGTAGTTGGCATTTTATCATCATTAGGCCAGAAAGAAACAAAAAAAAAGATAACTAGCTAGCTAGCTTATTTATAAAACTCTTTCTCTTGGTAAAATATCAACTAATAAATCATCTGCATTAAATTGTAATCCACTCTTTTTATGATATTCTTCTAATAATTCAAAATATTTATCAAATAAATATGATGAATCTAATGGACCACCTTTTGCTTCAGGATGGAATTGTGTTGAGAAAATTGGTTTTGATTTATGAATCATACCTTCATTTGATAAATCATTTAAATTAATAAAATATTCTTTAAAATCAGGATGTAATGTCTTTGCATCAACTGCATAACCATGGTTTTGTGATGTAATATGACATTTACCTGTAGTTAAATCTAATGCTGGAATATTATGTGCTCTATTACCATATTTTAATTTAACTGTTTTAGCACCTGATGCTAAAGCTAATAATTGATGACCTAAACAAATACCAAAGATTGGTAAATCTGGATTAGATTCCATTGTTTCTTTTAAATTTTGAACTGTTGAAACACAATGTGTTGGATCACCTGGTCCATTTGAAATAAAAACACCATCAAATTTCTTTGAAATCTTTTGAATTGGATAATTATATGGTAAAACAGTAATTGATGCACCTCTTGAGACTAATGATCTTAAAATATTCTCTTTAACACCACAGTCTAAAACTGCAACATGGTATTTACCATTTGGTGATGCAATATGAAATGGTGCTTTAGTTGTAACTTTATGAACTAAATTAACTGAACCTGGATCTTCAAATGCTGCATCTTCATCAGCATCATAAGTTTCACCAACTGTAATTCTAGCTAAACTTGAACCTTGTTCTCTTAAATAAGTAACTAATTCTCTAGTATCAACACCTGTAATTGCGGCCACACCTTCTCTTTTACACCATTGAGATAATGATTCAACTGCAGTCCAATGAGAATATTCCATTGCAACATCAGAAACAACTATACCAATACATTGTATATGAGGAGATTCAAAATATTTTAATAAATTATATTGATCTCTAATAGTACCTGAAGGGACACCATAATTACCAATTAAAGGTTGAGTAAAACAAATAATTTGACCTCTATAAGATGGATCAGTCATTGATTCTGGATAACCAACTAATGATGTTGTAAAAACAGCTTCACCTGAAATGTTTTTATCGGCACCAAATGAATAACCACTGAAAACAGGACCATCTCTAATTGTTAATGTAGCTCTATCTAAAGTTTTAGTAGATGAATTTCTAATAAAATTAGTTTTCAAAAGAGAGCTAGTGTATTTAAATAAGGAAGATCTAGTTTTATTGAGTAGACTCATTTTTTTTGTTTGTTGTATATTGATCTTGTGTTAAGAAAAGAAAGAGAGAGTAGAAGAGTAACTAAACGATTTCTGAGTCATTGGCCAATAATTAAAGTTGAAAATTTTTTTGCAAATTAAATGATTCATGGAAGACAGGGGTCGATTCCTGTTTTCCGCGCTCTGGAAATTGCCTATTTGGGTGCCCTGTAAGGTCGATCAGTAAATCGACGCAAAAACAGTTTCCGGATCCGGAGCATGCGCCATGTTACCCGCACTTCTTGCATATGCGCCACTTCGAAAGCGCACGACCCACACACATTGAAAAATTTTTCAGATTTTGTTCCTTTAAATTTTGTGTGTTGTATTGGTTCTTCTTTTTTTCGAATTACAACAAAAGTAACTTTACTTTACATTCATCTAATTAATACAACATGTCTCACAGAAAGTATGAAGAACCAAGACACGGTTCCTTAGGATTCTTACCAAGAAAGAGAGCTGCTTTACAAAGAGGTAGATGTAAGTCTTTCCCAAAAGATGTTAAATCTAAACCAGTTTCTTTAACTGCTTTCTTAGGTTACAAGGCTGGTATGACCACCATTGTCAGAGATTTAGAAAGACCAGGTTCTAAAATGCACAAGAGAGAAGTTGTTGAAGCTGCTACTGTTATTGATGCTCCAGAATTAGTTGTTGTTGGTGTTGTCGGTTACGTTGAAACTCCAAGAGGTTTAAGATCTTTAACTACCGTTTGGGCTGAACATTTATCTGATGAAATCAGAAGAAGATTCTACAAGAACTGGTACAAATCCAAGAAGAGAGCTTTCACTAAATACTCTGAAAAATACTCCAATGGTGCTAAAGATATCGAACAAGAATTAGCCAGAATTAAGAAATATGCTTCAGTTGTTAGAGTTTTAGTCCACACTCAAGTTAGAAAGACTCCATTAGTCCAAAAGAAAGCTCACTTAGCTGAAATTCAAGTTAATGGTGGTTCCGTTGCTGATAAAGTTGAATGGGCTAGAGAACATTTTGAAAAAACTGTTTCAGTTCACTCTGTTTTTGAAGAATCAGAAATGATTGATGCTATTGCTGTTACTAAAGGTCATGGTTTCGAAGGTGTTACTCACAGATGGGGTACCAAGAAATTACCAAGAAAGACTCATAGAGGTGTTAGAAAGGTTGCTTGTATTGGTGCATGGCATCCATCCCATGTCCAATGGACTGTTGCAAGAGCTGGTCAAAGAGGTTACCACCACAGAACTTCTATTAACCACAAGGTTTACAGATTAGGTAAGGCTGGTGATGAAGCTTCTGGTGCTACTGAATTTGATAGAACTAAGAAAACTATTACTCCATTAGGTGGTTTCGTTAGATATGGTTCTGTTGAAAACGATTTCGTTTTATTAAAGGGTTCCATTCCAGGTCCAGTTAAGAGAGTTATCACTTTAAGAAAATCATTATACAACCCATCTACCAGAAGAGCTTTAGAAGCTGTTAACTTAAAATGGATTGATACTGCTTCTAAATTCGGTAAAGGTAGATTCCAAACCCCAGCTGAAAAGCACGCTTTCTTAGGTACTTTAAAGAAGGACTTAGCTAACTAGGTTAATTGTATATTATCTTTTATATTCTAATTAATTAACAGTTGATTATCTTTCAAATCAATGTAAATCATGTAAAATCATCAAAATTTAGAGTAATTATGTATGTGCTGTAAAGCTATTTTTGGTGACACGACGTGTTTCTGGCAGCGATGAAAATTTTTCGATTTTGTAATTTCTCTGATATACGTAAAGGGCAAATTCTACTTTTTCCTCTTTTTGTCCTTTACTTTCCAAAGTTTCATAAATTGATACTATGTCTTACGTTCCTCCTCATATGAGATCAGATCAAAGGGCCCCAGAGGGCCAAACCAACGGCTACTCAAATGCTGGTTATGGTTATAATAATTCTTACAACAATTCAAATTCCAATGGCTACTCTAGAAATACTGGATACCAAAACAATGGATACAACAACCAAAGAAGTGGTTATTCAAGAAATGGTGGTTACCAAAATAATAATGGTGGTTACAATAATAGAAGCAGAGGTTATGGTTACAACAATGGTGGTGGTTATGGTGGAAGAGGTAATTATAATAACAGATCAAGAACAAGTCCTGGTGAAGGTAGTTGGGTTGATGGCGCTCATAAACCTTCTGAAAAAGATTCTAAATTAGAAATTGAATTATTTGGTGAACAAGGTGATAAACATTTCCAATCTTCAGGTATTAATTTCGATCATTATGATGACATTCCTGTTGAAGCATCCGGTGAAAACGCCCCTGAACCAATTACTGAATTCGTTGCTCCATTTGTTGATGAATTACTTGTTGAAAACATTGAATTAGCAAGATTCACTAAACCAACTCCTGTTCAAAAGTACTCAGTTCCAATTGTTTGTGGTGGTAGAGATTTAATGGCTTGTGCTCAAACTGGTTCAGGTAAAACTGGTGGTTTCTTATTCCCTGTTTTAAGTATGATGTATAAAAATGGTCCTGCTGAAGTTCCAGCTGAATCCAATGTTTTTGCAAAAAGAAAGGCTCATCCAACCGCTTTAATTATGGCTCCAACTAGAGAATTAGTTTTACAAATTTACGAAGAAGCTAGAAAATTCTCTTATAGATCATGGGTTAGACCTGCTGTTGTTTATGGTGGTGCTTCAATTGATGGTCAAATCAGACAAATCGAAAGAGGTTGTGATTTATTAGTTGGTACACCAGGTAGATTAAATGATTTATTAGAAAGAGGTAGAATTTCCTTACAAAACATTAAATATTTTGTTTTAGATGAAGCTGATAGAATGTTAGATATGGGTTTTGAACCTCAAATCAGACATATCGTTCAAGGTTGTGATATGCCAGCTCCAGAAAGTAGACAAACTCTGCTATTCTCCGCCACCTTCCCAAAGGAAATTCAACATTTAGCTAGAGATTTCTTAAATGATTATATTTTCTTATCTGTTGGTAGAGTTGGTTCAACTTCAGATAATATTACTCAAAGAATTATGTACGTTGAAGATGATGAAAAGAAGTCAAGTTTATTAGATATTTTATCTTCAACTGATGATACATTAACTACAGGTTTAACATTAGTTTTCGTTGAAACTAAAAGAATGGCTGATATTTTAAGTGATTTCTTAATTGATCAACAATTCCCAGCTACTTCAATTCATGGTGATAGATCACAAAGTGAAAGAGAAAGAGCTTTAGAAATGTTTAAATCTGGTAGAGCTCCAATTTTAGTTGCTACTGCCGTTGCTGCTAGAGGTTTAGATATTCCAAATGTTACACATGTTATTAACTATGATTTACCAGGTGATATTGATGATTATGTCCATAGAATTGGTAGAACTGGTAGAGCTGGTAATACTGGTATTGCAACTGCATTCCTGAACAGAGGTAATAAAAATATTGTTAAAGATTTAATTGATATTCTGGCGGAAGCTAATCAAGAAGTTCCAGATTTCTTAAATACTATCTCTAGAGAATCATCATCAGGTAGAGGTAGAGGTAGAGGTGGTAGAGGCCCAACAAGAGATTACAGAAGATATGGTGGTGGTAACTCCTCTTATGGTGGTAATAGTGGATATTCATCTTATGGTTCTCAAACCAATAATGCATACGGTGCTGGTAGTTCTAACGGTTATGGTTATAACAATAACAGTAGTGGTGGTAGTAGAGGTGGATACAGCTCTTACCAACAACCATCCTCTTCTGGTGGTTCTCAATGGTGGTAAATACTTTCAAGCGATAATCTTTGTTTGAAATAGTTTTACCATTTTTGATTACTTTTGTTCTTTGTTTAAACTTGCCTTTTTATTATGCGTTTTATTCTTATTTTTTGTTTTTTTTTATCAAACTTTTATTCGAAAGAAAAAAAATTAGTTTGTTTTGTTCTGCTTTTTTGTTACTTTATTTTATTTTATTTACTGAATTTGGAGAAAATTTGACGGACACAATATTCACATTTTTGCTGCTACTTACAATATGAGGAATTGAAACATTATATGAAACTACACTAACTACTTACTTAAATTTACACATGACACATTTTTTTTTATTTATTATTTTCATCATTTTACCAAAAGAAAAAAAAGAGGAATGAAAGGTTTTTACAACATTAGAATTAAAATCGTTGCTATTTATTACATCAATTTATCAATTTATCAATTTATTAAATTCATTGCTATTTATCATTATCATATATATTTTATTATTACAAATGAGAAAAGAAAAAAGAATCTTTGCTATATTTCTAATTATTAAAATACAACAACATATTTTTTATTCACATCATAATACAATCAAAATATAGTCTTTCCAATAATTGCCTTATATTCCTATATTATTTGTTTTAGTTTTTTTCTTTCTTTGGATTCTTTAGAAACATGAAGAAGGACATTTTAATTAATGTTTTTTGCCTTCCCTTTTAATCATAATTCAATTGTACTCTAGATTTTTATTAACATATTGGTTTTTTAGATTTTTTTTTTTCACTTTTTCAATTATATCATTTTGATATCATACATTTATACCTTTATTTGTCATTTTCTCAATATTATTAGTTACATTTTTTTTTAGAGAAGTTAAAATTAGAATTTTTACTTGCTTATTTGCTATTCATATTAATTACAACTTTTCTATATAATTGAGAACATCACAAAAATAAACTTTCATTACTATTATTATATTTACAGAAAAAAAAAGGAAAAAATATATTTCTAAAAACCATTAGTTTTATTTTAATTATCATTTGTTTTTTTATTGTTACTTTTTCGTTCCAACAACCCACATTTTACTGTTTTTGTTTGATTTATTTTTCAACTATATGCTTAATTAAGTTATTATTGTTATAATACAGGATGATTAATTAGGAAAAAAAAGTTGTCTTTCTTTCTCTATCATATGATTACTTGCTTACACACTTAACAATTTTTATTCATTCTACTCTTTTTTTTATTATTTCAAGTTGCTATATCTTATCTTATTTAAACTAAATATTTTTTATTCTTTTTTTATTCTATAATTATATGAATTTTTTGGAGCTATTAAATTAGTTACTAAGACTTGTATAATTATTTTTCTGTTTTTTTGTTTTTGTTGTTTTGCTTTTGCTTTTAATTGTCTGTTTCATTGCTTATTATTATATTTTGTTTCATATTGTTCATATATTCTCATGGGGGTTATTGTTTTACTCTGTTTTCTTCTGTTGTTTTCTCAAATTCTAATTTACAAATTCTATTCTATTTTTACTTGTACAGTATCTTTGTAACTTAGTTGTAGCCACAGCCCTGTCCTCTAAAGAGTTTTTCCGAAAGGGTGTTCGGAAATTCTATCCATTTCTTGGATTAATTGAATTTATTTGAGTTATAGTAGTACAGCATAACTAGGAATTTGTTTCACAGTTTCACGGTATTCTGAATTTCTGAGTGTTCTAGGGTTTGGTAAATCGTGTATTGATTACGTCATGATTATCATTACATATCACTGTTCTTTTTATTTACGAGGTGGATTTGAAGCTGAGTTTTTTTCTATCTTTTACCTACGTAGTCCTAATATTCTTCTTTGATTTTACCAGATATACAGTTCTTGCTAGTATAAATATCAATTATTATCGTCACGTTTTGGAGACACTTCTCCAGACTTCAATTCTTTCCTCAGCCGGACCCACATTCACAGAACTCCTCGTAATTCAAAAAGACCCGGTTTCAGAAGTTTCAGAATGTCTAAACATTTCAGATCAAACAGAAAAATAACACAATCTTCAACTAATTTGCCCATATTGGAAGATGATGACGAGAATAATGATTTCACAAGTCTAATCCTTCCAAATTTCTCTATAAATCCTTCTCAATTGCAGATACCACAACCAACTGCTACAGTTACCTCAACATCAAGTGCACCCAATTTGTATGATTATCATCAAACTTCTCCCCCTCCACCTACAGCTTATGTTCAACAAGCAAATTCTAGATTATCTTTAGCTAATAGTACTCAATCATATTCATCCTTTGCACGTCTAACTGAAACATCTAAACTTAAAAGACAAATCGATGATGATTTTGATGAAGATTTTGATAGAGATGCAAATGCCACTACTCAAAAGACTTATCCTACTTCAACAACAATAGATGGACATAAAACTGATAACAGCAATAAATCTAATACCATAGAAATCAAAAGACATGCTAGAAAAGCTTCATTCATTTTAAATGAAACTTCATCATCAGATGAATCAACTGAGGATGAAAATAATGAAGAAAAACCTGAAAGTGGAGTAACTCCAATCTATGATGATTCAAATCCTATTTCAAAAATTGACACCACAGGTTCATCTCTAAGTCAAAATGAAGTTGTTCGTCCAAGAGGTTTATCGTTTCGTGGTATGTTTAAGAAAACGTTCTCAGGACGAGATAATAATGACCTTGAAAAACAACTATCATCGCCAAATAGTAATCAGGAAGGCTCTGATATTGAAAGTAATGGAACCAGAGAAATCAAAAGAAGACAAACATTGCTTGGTAGGATATTAGGTGTTGAATCTAATCCTGGTTTAACTCCATCTTCATCTGATACTAGCAATAGAAATCATCATCATCATCATCTCCCCAAGTTAGATTTAGAACGTGGTGGTGATTTCTATGATGAAAGCATTGTACACGTTGATCCAAGTCAATTTCAACTTCAAGCTAAAGATATGGTTAATTTACATTATAACATGGGTAACAATGCAAGCTCCATTACACTTAATGATACAATTGGAGATGAGTCAATACTTACAACAAATGATACAAGATATAATAATGGTGGTTCATTTTATGTTCAACATCCTGAAATTTTAGTTGATGATTTCGATGATGTAAGAAGAGATTTAGATTATTCAGAATTAAATATCCCAAAATCCAAAATTCAAAATAAAAAGTTCAAAAAGGGTATTGCATCTACTTTATTATCATTATATCAAACTAATAATATTACTTCTAGAGCTCCAAGTATTTATTCACCTTCTATTATGTCATCAGAATCAACAACACCAATGAAAAATGATACTGGTTCAATTTATGGAGTTGATGCAGATGATTTAGATTCAAGATTAAGATCTATTGGAATGGGTTTAGATAGACCTTCTAATGCAGCTAGTAGAATATCCTTACCTTTAACTCATAGACCAAAGCATAAAAGAATGGTTTCAAATGCTTCATCAGTTAGTTTAGCTTTTAATAATTTAAGTACGGCTTCAGTTAATGATGAAGAATTAAATGTTAATGCTAAAAAAGTTAAATTTGAATCATCAATTAAAAATAAAAACAGAAATAAAAATAAGCATTCAAACTTTCCAAATTTTGCAAAATCCAAAACAGATTCTGATATTATTAATGTTTATGATATTGATGACGAGGATAATAAAGGTCATATTCATCATTCTAGTGATTCTACTGATCAAAGTTCAATTAAGTCTTTCTTAGGTATACCTAAACGTGCTGCTTCATTTAAAAAAGACCCATCTAAATACAAAACTGGAAAGAATAAAAAAGTTAAGAGTACATCAACTAACAATTATACTAAAATGAAAATGATGAAAAAGAGAAAGTTTAAAAAAGAGACGGTTGCAAGAATTACAGTTCATATAGCTGGTGTTCTACAAAGAGAAAGATTCATTTTATTATTATGTAAAGCATTAATGTTATATGGAGCTCCAACTCATAGATTAGAAGAATATATGTCAATGACTGCACAAGTTTTAGAAATTGATGGTTCGTTTATTTATTTACCAGGTACAATGATTGTTTCATTTAGTGATGCAGAAACTAGAACAACTGATATGAAGTTGGTTAGATGTGCTCAAGGTGTTAATTTAGGTAAATTAGATGAAACTTATGATATTTATAAAGATGTTGTTCATGATAGAGTTGGAGTTGAAGAAGCATCAATTCATTTAGAAAATATGATTAACAGAAAACCAAAATTTAATGCATGGACATGTATATTTTTATATGCTTTCTGTTCAGCGTTTGTTGGCCCTTGGGCATTTGGTTCATCATGGATTGATATGCCAATTTGTTTTGGAATTGGTTTAATAATTGGGTTTTTACAATTTTTCTTATGCCCAAAATCAACACTTTATTCATCAGTTTTTGAAGTTACTGCAAGTATTGTTGTTAGTTTTATTGGTAGAGCTTTAGGTTCAATTAATGGTGGATCAACATTTTGTTTTGCTGCTATTGTTCAAAGTACATTAGCATTGATTTTACCAGGTTATATTATTCTTTGTGGGTCATTAGAATTACAAAGTAGAAATTTAGTTGCTGGAGCAGTTAGAATGTTTTATGCATGTATTTATTCATTAATGTTATCATTTGGAATTACATTAGGTGCAGCATTATATGGATGGATTGATGAAAGTGCAACAAGTAGTACTTCTTGTACTTCAAATGTTCCAGTTGGTTATAGATTTTTATTTGTCCCATTCTTTACAGTTGGTATAGCATTGGTTAATCAGGCTCATTATCATCAATTACCATTAATGGTTTTAATTTCAGAAGTTGGTTATGTAGTTACTTATTTTGCAAGTAAACACTTTACAACTGCAACTGAATTAAATGCAACACTTGGATGCTTTATAATTGGTTTAGTGAGTAATTTATATACAAGACTGGGTAAGAAATTCAATAAGTTTTTTATTAAAACTGGTGGTTCTTTCATGACTGTTTCATTAATGTTGCCTGCTATATTTGTTCAAGTTCCATCAGGTATTGCATCACAAGGTTCATTATTAGTTGGTGTTACAACTGCTAATGAAATTGTTAATTCTAGTTCAAGTAGTAGTTCATCAACAACAACTTCAGGTTCCGCTACTTCTTTAAGTTTTGGATTAGTTATGATTCAAGTGGCTTTGGGTATTAGTATTGGTTTGTATTTATCAGCTATTGTTGTTTATCCAACTGGTAAGAAGAAAACAGGGTTGTTTACTCTGTGAGATTATTCTATATAGGTGTGTTTTTTCTAAATTTCTATTCTTTACTTAACTATTTATTTATTTAATACTATTTATATTATTGTATTAATTGCTCAGCAAAAGATTATAAATCAAAGTGTAGTAAAAATGAAAAATAAAATAGAGATAAAAAAGAACTAATGTACAAGTAAACGAAGGAAGGGGTAATATACACAAATGAATAAAGGAGTGAACATTTTAAACTAAATTAATTATGAAAGAGAAAGCACCTAAAGCAAGGTAACCTAAATTACTAAGAGGGGAAACATTAACACCGGCACCATTGATGTATTCATTGTCATCTTGATCTAAGAATATGTTATGTTCTCTATATTGAAATTCTTCTGAATTAACTAGTGTATCATCATCAACTGAATCAGGGGATTCTAAAACTTGTCTTAATAATTCTAGTCTTCTTTTAGAATTTTCTTCTAACCATTTCTTTTCACTGGCAGACTTAGCTTTCACTGGTTTTAAATCTTTGCAATCATCTTCATGTTCACCATCTTTACAATAATCATCTTTTTGGAAATCATAGGAAGCTAATGAAGCAATCATTTCATCAATATCAGATTCAGTCCATTCTCTTGAAGTATCTGATAATAATTTTTTAAATTTAACAAATTCACAAACTTGATCATCATCTAAATCATCAGGAATATCATCATCAAAACTATCATCATCACAAGGTTCTTTATCAGCAGGTGGTTCCCAAACAGGAGGGTCTTCTTCTTCTTCTTCATCACCACAATCATCTTCTTCTTTATGTTTCTTTAATTTTTTCTTTAATTTTGTAATGAAATCTAAGAAATGGCAACTACCAGATTGAGCCAAGTAAGCATTAAATTTATCTTTACCCATCATTAAATATCTTTCTATCATTTCATCAACTTCATCCATATCAACTTCATAAACAATTTTTCTACCATATTTATCATAATACTGATCTTCTTCTGCAACGGGACCTCTAACTGGAACAGGAATAGAACTAACTGAAACATCTTCACTTTCAACTTCATCGTCATAATCATTTTCTTCTTCTTGATTAGCACTGGCTTCAATATCTAGAGGCTTATTAACTTCTTCAGATTCAATAGATTCAATAAATGGAGTTTCAGTTTCAACTTCTTCATATTCAATAGATTCAGCAATTGGAGTTTCAACTTCTTCATACTCAATAGATTCAATAACTGGAGTTTCAACTTCTTCATAATCAGTAATTTCATTGGCTAAAGCTTCTTCATTATTATTTAATTCAGAATTTAAGATTTCAACTTCTTGATGATTTTGTTCTTCATAATCAGAATCTCTTGGAATTAATACATGATGTTGTTGTTGTTTTCCTTGGTTATAATTGTAATTATGGTTAAGGGTAGCTTGATCTAGTTTCAGTTGATCATAAACTCTTTGATCTAGGATAGCAGCATTAGATAATTTTATTAAGATTGAAATAGAGGTAACCAAAGATAATTTCATGATGAGTTCAAATGTCTTATAGGTTTTGATGTAGAGATTTTAAAAAGTATTACCTGAGGTAAATTGGGATAATGAACTCTTAAGATAAAATTTAAATCCGGATTATGATCATAACTCTGTAAAAATGGTTATAACAAAAGGGATCTTAATTTAATTTTACTCTTGTTAAAGTTATATATCGTGCGGCTTAATCGACGCAATGAGCATTTCTGAGGTCGATCGTCTTATAATTTTGCAATTTTGCAAAGTATAGCTGTTGTATATTTTAACTTAATTGTTTTTGTTGTTAGTTGATGTAATAGTCAATGATAAGTTTTCAATGATACACTGGTATATACTGTAGGTAAATTGTTGAGTTATTGCAAAATTCATATGTCTTTGGAAGTTATAAACTATTCATGTGAAAATTGGATGCGTAATCAATTAAGGAAGCTTAAGAAGTACATGTGATTCTGGTTGGTAGCGTTAGCTTGTATATATTCATCTGAAAGATTTTATATATATATGGTATGACATATATACTGTGTTGTTTAACAGTATTGTTAGTATAGCTAGTAACATCGATCGAAAAGAAGAGGAGGCAGTTGTTAACTTCCAGTGAGTATCGCACTACAGCTATACGAGTAAAGGAAGAGAAGGAACAACTTGTTTTTATCTGGCTTCTTTAACAACCACGTACACAACAAGAAATGGCTCTTGGTAACAGTAACATCACAAGCTATTTGCCTGGCTCAAGTGGCTCTACTGTCTCTTCAAATGGACTGTCAATGCAACCCTCAAAATCAGCTTCAAGCAACAACAACACCAATATCAATTCAAGTTCAAACATTCCTCCTAAACAAGATCCAAAGAAATTGATCAAGGCATCGTTCGAATGTATTAAGAAGATTATGGAATTAGACACTGAATCAGTGATTGCAGACTTTAATCTATTAGAAACGGTTAATAGTTCAAGTATAATTAAATTTAAAGATATTGAGACCTACATCGATATAATTCTGAAAGATAGTGAAGCAATCAAAACTTTGAATGGACAACTGGTAGACCAAGAACATAAGCTCAAGATTATTGAAGAAAGAGTCAGCAAATTGGTTGTTATTAGTGAACAACTTGATGAATGGTCCAGAGAATTGGAAGTCAAGTCCATGAAATACGCGCCACACACGTGATCACGCTGCGCCGCATTGCTGTCACATGAACGTTTTTTTGTTGGGAGTTTCCTCTGTTTCTGTTTCACTGAAGATAGTCACTCTCTGGTTTCTGTTGTTTTGCTATAAATCAAGTCGATGCCCTCTGATAAACTCCCTCTCAAGATCAATGATATGATTACTCAAACATCCACCGATTTCATGCCTTCTGATTTGGAAACAAGCCAACAGGATCTGATGGCTGCTCAAGTTCTAGGTCAACTTAAACAATCATCCCCACCTTCTTCATCTTCCTCTGATACTACCACAGCTGAAGGCAATAATAGAGATAAGTCTCCAACTATCCTGGACAAGGTTACTTCTTATCCTTTAATTTCAAATTCTATCAATTATATGTTGGAGAAAACTATTTCTACTTCAAATAATTATGTTAAGGAAGAGAATGATAACTCTAAATCTATTAGAAATACTCAAATTCCACCTATCTCTACTTTATTATCATCTTCAGGAGATTCATTCACTTCATCAATTCCAATAATACCTGAATCTTCTCCAGTTATATCAACAGGTATAAATCAACAAGCATTTTCATCAGACGAGCATATTAAAAGAACAAGAACATCATTATCTTATGATCAATCTACAACTTTTAAAAGACCAAAATTAGAATCAAAACATTCTACTTCAACTACTTTACCTCCATTAACAAATGCAAACTCAATTCTGCCTATAAGATTTCCTAGATATAATACAAACTTAAGACAACATGTTACTGTTTCTTCTGCTATTTCTGCACAACAATTACAAGATATAAGAGACTTATCAGTTATCAATTTAAATATTGAAAGTAGAAAAAGACTAACTATGCTTATTAACTTTTTAAAAATGGGAAATTGTCAATTAAGTGAACGTATAGAATCTCTAATTAATTCAGTTGAAATGGAAAGATCTCGTAAATTAAACCAATTACAGAAACAAAATTCAAATGCTTCTTTGAATTCATTTACTTCCGCTGTATCAACACCAACTGATGAAAAACAACAACCTTTATTTGATGTTGATGATCTTCCAATTCAAGAAATTAAAAATGAAATTGTTGCAACTGTTAAAAAAATTGTTAATGCTGTCTCTAAAGTATCTGCTAATTCACTACCTGAACCAGCTAGATCACATGTTAGAGAAATGTTAATAAAGTTTCCTTCAAATTGGGCTGCTATGGTTGAACAACAACTCCGGATACGTGAACAGAACAGCAACCATGGTTCTGATTTAGACTCTCTTTCAGATTCATCTGATGAAGACGACGACGGTTCAGATGAAGATGACGATGATAATAAATCTGTTGATACAACATATGAAGATTCAGTTGAAGATACTAAAGATCTGAAAAAACATACAACTAATACAAATGGCAGAACAGTTAGAAGACAACATATAGCTCAAAGATTACTTATGAATTTATTTAAATATAAACCAAAATCAGCTGCTTCTTCAGTTCATAATTCTCCTTCGTCAACAGCTGCTTCTTCTCCAATTGCAACTAGTAATGGTGAAAGATCTTGGTTTAGAAGAACGATTAGAAAACAAATTCAAAAGAATGATCCAAATGGTAAAATATTAATACTGTGTCAAGAATCTTTAGATATGATCAATAATTTAATTAAGTTTTGTAATGAAAATTTAGAAAAAGCTGAAACTTGGAATTCAAAACAACATGAAAAATTAAATTCTGAATTAGTTACAAAATTAAATTATATTAAAACTTATAATGAAGGTGATGAAAAAATTGTTGTTAAAGATGATAAATAAATAACTTTATTATTATCTTTATTAATTCCTTTATTTTTTTTCAATTATTGAGCCAAATTTGTATTTTTCGGTCTTTGCATCTTTTTGGGAGGATTATTGTTTCTTATATTATTTGTTTTTCTCTTTTTCTACTGGATTTTTGTTTTATGCACTGTGGTTCTTATCTTTTTTTCTTCTTACTTACTGCTCAGCCTTTTCTATGTTCTGCTATATTCTATGTTCTTTTCTTTTCTTTCGTAATTGTTGTCCTATTGGTTGCCTTTCTTAAACTCTTTTTTTTTGTTTGATTAGTTATTTACTGTATTGTGTTTACTTGGCCTAATTTATTTTATATGCATATAATAATAGCATCTATATATACAGTACCATGTAAAATAATAATACAACTGTACTAAAAAGTCTTTAAATTAATATATAAAAGCAAATTAATCAGAAGTAATGATTTTATGAATAAATTGAGCAGTCTTAACAACTTCTTCGTCAAAATAATGTTTACCAGTTAATTGTAAGTCAATTGGAGCACCTTTAAAGACTTCAACATCATATTCTTCTACATCAGATTTATCTAAGCCAATATCTAATTCTTTTATTTTATTTAAATAATCAATTCTTGATTCATTTCTTATATTAACCAATTTATGTTTCTTTAACTGAAAGTCCTTCATCGATCGCCATATCCCATTGATAATCCAATTTTACTCAATGGTAAAAGTGGTGCTTCTCCTGATAAAGCTAACATTTCCTTTTGTGATTCCCATTCAATTTTAATTACTGCATTTTCTGATTTCTCTTTAGCATACTTTAAACCTCTTAAAATTGGTGGAGTTGATTTAACGACACCATCATCCCACAGGATCGCAACTTTTTGATCTTTAGGGTTTGGAACTTCAACGGATCACCAAGGTAAAGGCCTAGGTAAAGTATTTGGATCACGTTCTCAATAAAGGTTTACCATGATTAATTGAAACATCCATATCTTGAGTTGATCTAGCTAATGGGCCAAAAGTTGTATAAACTTCATCAGATAAACAATAACCACCAGAAGTTGAATTCATCATGAGTTGCATCTTCACCAGATGATGAACCATCAGGAGTTAAATTTGTATTTGCTGCTTTCTTACATAAAGCAATTAAATTATTACATGAATCTATTGTGGTTGAGTTGTAAGACAGCACCTGCTTCATAAAATATTTCAGTAACTAAGCATAGTTATCAATAATGTTATCAATCAATCCAACAAAACCAGCTGTTGTTGATTTACCTTTGAAATTCAAAAGAAATTGGTAAACATGTAATGGACCAATAGTTTTAAAAACTTCAATTCACCAGATTTAATTTTTGAAGTAACATCTAGACGTAATTCTGTTGGGGTCAAGTCTTCGAGTAACTTGAAATCTCCCAAGATACTATATCAGATAACTCCTTTCTATAAGCTTCTAATTTTGGAACGAAAGTCTTAAATAATTCAGTAGCTAGTGTTTGAGAAGTGGCCTAGAAATTGCTAGAATATTTTGAATTCTATGGATTCAGTGCCATTTCACTACTTCAAACACAGGGGAAACATTCATTATATATATGATATATCCCATACCAGTTTGTGTTTGATATAAATAATTAAGGATTTTAATTTTTAAAATTTAAAGGAACCAATTTATAAAACAGCCGAACTTATAGCCGAACAAAAATGATTAATTTTCCCGAGGGAATATTAATTTGTTAAAAAAAAGTTTGAAATGTCAGAATAGTAATATGCAATTTAATTATAATTTAAGCAATATAAATGACTAGAAATATATATCATTATAGTATAGTGTACATATATATTCGAACTCTTGACTCTTAAATTCAAGTAAATTGTATTATTTCACTTATTTGTATGAGAGATTCTGATGTAAACAATCACGTAAGGGTGCTTACGTAAAGTACCGAAACAATCACCGAATTGCGGATCTTTGTAATTTTTTTCAGCCGCACCCCACAAACTGCCCCATAAAGCGAGTCCGATGTGCACGGTTGTTTTGCCATATGATTTTTTTTAATTAAAAAATCTATGGGGGGTTCAGGTTCGAACAGTCCCAACGCGAGGAAGTTTGATTAGCAAGTTATCACCAAACTCACTGGGGAAAAGTACTGTATAAATTGTTGTGTGACAAGTATATATGGTGATGTTATAAAAAGCATGTGTTTTGACTATTTTAGAGGAGGGATTAAAGGGTAAGAGAGGAGAAAGAAAGGGCGTGTTCAAGTTCAAGAAGAGTTTTTTTATCTGGTTCTCCGATCTTGTAATTTTATGAATACAATATTAAAAACATGTATAAGCTCCCTTCAGAATGTAAGATTTTTGTACAGTTAGTGCCAACAATTACAGCACAGTGCCACAGGTAGTTAGACTCGTTACGCAACGTACCCCTGTGAAAGACTTAATTAGAGTACGTTGATCAATTTTTGTAAATTAGTTGCTGCTGCTCACGTACTGCTCGAATGACTTTCCATCAGATTCAGAGTAATATATATGTACTGTTAATTATACTGTTACTACTGTAGTAAAATTAAAGCAAACTATATAGTCACATTAATTATAATTTGAAAATGAGTAATATAAGATCAGATTTATTCAGTATAATTTTTACTTTTTTTCAAACTCCTTTAACAAAAGGCAGCTACGTAAATTGTAATTTCTCAAAGGAGTAAGTAATGTGGATGATTAGCGTGAGATATCGATGATGATAAACTTGTTGTTGATATAGAGATCTATCTAAATTTAATTGTTAAAAATATAAGAATCTGACCAGCTATTGATTTTTTTTTTGACTTGCTAAGTAGATACAAATAATAATTAACATGTTATAGTAAGGGCTATATACTATAATGAAATTGTTACACAGAATAGCTATTTACTGTATAGGTCATAATGGTCATTATTAAGAAATTACTGTGAACTATATGATGTCACATTGGGATAAAAAGAATAGAAATTAAACAGATTGTTGGATGAACTACGTTCTAGAGCAAGTTTAATATTGCAATTACAATTTCATTGTAAATTTATAGTTCAAATCACTGGAGTTTTACTTAACTATTTATGCATATGCATGTTCACTGAATTAATTGATATAATTTTTTTCAAGTGGCACGTACTACGTGCAGATATTGGAAAAGAATTAGGTTATAGCCAATTAAATTGAGTTTCAGGTTTACTTCTTTTTTCTTTACATAGAGATCACATATTATACTTGATTACAATTAATTAGTTTCTTTAGTTTCTTTCCCTCTATAGTCAATATCGATCTCGGAGAGTAGTGTGCCTGTGATTCTGTGATCGAAAGGTTGCTTTGCTTTTTGCCGGAGGAGCCAGCCAGACTGAGCCAGTTTGAAACAGGAAAAGTAAAGTCAATTAAGCACGCCCGATTAGGATACACAAAGAGTGAACCAACCAAAATCTCGAAACTGGCGGAAGTTGATGGACGAGAAAAGGGTTTACGAGCAGACAGGCCAGCGATGGCAGCATGGAGAGTGCTAGGAAAGGTATCATATTGTAGAGGGGGGGGGGGGGTAGGAGAGTATAGATATAGCATTTATAAGCTAACCAGAGGTACAAGGGTCCGTAAAACTGCATGAGTGACCGGATCGAAAACAGAGGGTCGACCTTATTTTAAGGGACTGTAGACCTTTTCTTTAATTTCTACCAGTATAAAGACTCTGCCTCAAATATTTAATCTTGGTAATCCAACAAAAGAACAGAGCTCACTTCCTTCCACTCTCTTTGTTACCGCTTCAACTATAACTACAAGCACTATCTTTTCATAGGTAAATCAATCCTTGATATACTAATTAAAGGAATCTAACTGCTTTATTCACTTTTATTAACTACAAGTTCAATCTCTCCATCAACCAAGTTATAGCTCTGCAATACTTTTTTTTTGCCCTTCTAACTTTTCATTTTTTTCATTAGGATTATAGCAATACTAATTCAATCAATCAAGAAGAATATAACAGTTTCCACTAGTTGTTATATCTAATCAAAAAAAAAAGATCAATTCAATTGAACTCAGTCAATCGATTTATTCACTAGCTATTGAATTTTTGAGTTCTACTACTGTTCCCACTCTTGATATATTTAGGTATGTTTTTACTTTTGATTACTTCTGTTTATGAATACTATCACTGCTGACTCTGAGTCTGTTCATGGCTCTCTGTGGGTTGTCAGTGGTAGTTCTTGTTCTGTTCCCCCTTGTCTGTGACGGCCGGCCTCCCAGGCTCCCCCAGGCCTCCCCCAGGCCCCTCGCCAGCTGGCGCCAGAGCCCCCGGTGGTCCTCAGCAATTGCAACGCAACGTACTAACAAAAATTTCTTTTTGCCCGAAAAATTTTGTTATTGGGTACAGAGAAAGATAGAGAACAGGAACAGGTGGTTGTTGGTGTTTACAGGTCACTTTGTTACTATACCTTACACTCTTTGCTCGTTCTCCATCTTGTACAATAGTTCTCCTTTCTCTAGTCTTACTGGCTTTTATCCCCAATTTCCAAAATTTTTCATCCCTCTCTCTTCTAGATCACTCTACTTCTCTTAGTCACCCTTATTCTTCCTTCACTTTAGTCGGTTCCCTAGAAGTTATCCTTCCAAAAAACTTACTTCTGTCTCTTCATATTCATCTTCAATCATTGTATCCCTCTTAGATTCTGTATATTAGAAGGTCATTTTAATTATATCTCATTTGTTTTATTAGTTGCTTCTTACTCAACAGGACTACTAGATTGTTGAATTTTCATACCTAAAATCATACCTTTTTTCAACTCTCTATTACCTTTCGTTGTATTATTTGTATTATACATTTGTCATACCAATTTCTATTTAAAAACTACAAAAAAAATTTTTTAAAAAAAATCAAAAAAGTCTGCTATTACTAGCCTTATCCATTTTCAATCAATAAAAAAAAGATATCAATTTTACTTTTATTTATTGTACTTATCAACTTATAACTTCATTTAATTTAATGATGTCAGATCAAACTACTCTATCCTCAATCGACGAATCATATATGTCTGCTGATATTACTACTACTACTACCCCTCCTACTGGTGATATGTCTTACTCAAAAGCTTCTACTTTAGCTGGTTCTGGTAATAATTATAGATCATCTGGTAACGAGAAATCCTCTGCGAGGGCCTCAACTCCTGATTTAGATGATATTAGTGGTGTTTTAAGTAACTTGAATTTAGATTTAGATTCAAATAGATTACCTACCGATTTTAAAACTTCAATATTTTCTCCTCAATTTTCTCCTCTAAATCAAAATATTCAATCTAACGGTTTACCTTCAACACCAGGTCGTTCTTCATCTTTGTTATTGCCAAATCAACATCAATCTGCTAATGATTTCTTCTCTTCGACTAAACAACAACCAAGAACTCCAAATTGGTCTGGATCAGGCTCTTTAAATGCTAGTGGTTTTGCTTCTCAATCAATTTTACCTGAACTGACTACAACTCCACAAGCTTTATCAAAAAATTCTCAACAATTTTTAAACTTTGATGGTGGTTCAGGTAATAATGGTAATCAAAAATTTATTTCTCTGACTCCAAATGCTGGTTCCATTTCTAATTTCTCATCCAATCAATTTAATAATCAAGGTACTCCTTTTTCTAACCCTAAAATTAATATTCCAACTAGTGCCCCTCCTGCTAGAAGAAGTACTGCCCTGGGCTTTGTTAACAATAGACCATTTTTACTTCCAGATGGCAATCAACCTTCAGATATTGATTCACTGTATGATATTGCTAATACAAATCAGTCATCTGCTGCTACTAGTGTTAATGGTAATACCGGTGGTACTATCTCTGCTTCTTCATCATCTAGCCTGTTAAATCGTACTCCTTCAACTGCTAATCCAGAATCTACTTTTGGCCCTCCATTAATGGGTGATACTTCAAGAAGATTAACTTATCCAGTTACTTCTCCAATTCAAAACCCTAAATCTGTTGAAACTGTTGATTCTAATTCTTTATCTGCTGCTTTACACCCTGCTTTAACTAATGAAATGTTAGCTGGTACAGTTGCAGGTGGTTCAATTGGAATGGGTATTAATAATAGCAATAATAATAATAATGGTGGTTTTGGTGGTTCAAATAACATGTCTTTTAATAACAATTTTTCAAGTTTCCAAGTCCCACCACCTACTGCCAATTCATCTAATAATGGTTTATTAGCTTCCACCCCTAATGGTTCAAACAATTCCCAATCAGGTATGCCTTTAGCTTCTTCTCAAACTGTTAGTTATTCTTCAATTTCTGCTCCTCAAAGAACTTCTCCATTTGCTAATGGTGGTTATCAAAGAAATAATTCATTTGCTGGTTTCAGTAATGATATTAATAAACAAGTTAATCAACAACAACAGCAACAACAACAATTACAACGTCATCAATCTTTGAGTGGTCCTCAACATAATTATCAACAACAGCAACAGCATAATAATAATAATGGTAACAACATGAATAATCAACGCACCAATTTAGGTTTGAATGCAACTGCTAATGTTCATAGAAAACATACTTCAAATAAAAGACGTGGTGAAGATGCTTCTAAGTTTATTAATGCTTCTTTAACTGATTTTGTTAATGAAATTTACTTTTTATGTAAAGATCAACATGGTTGTAGATTTTTACAAAGACAATTAGAAGTTGGTGGTTCTGATGCTGCAACAAAGATTTTTAATGAAATTCAATTAAATGTTATCGAATTAATGATTGATCCATTTGGTAATTATTTAATTCAAAAATTATTAGAAAGAGTTAATGATGAACAAAGAACAATTTTAGTTCGTAATGCTTCATCACAATTTGTTAGAATTGCATTAGATCCTCATGGTACTAGAGCTTTACAAAAATTAGTTGAATGTATTAGTACTCCAGCTGAATTTCAAATTATTATTCAATCATTATCATCTTATATTGTTTTACTGAGTAGAGATTTGAATGGTAATCATGTTGTTCAAAAATGTTTACAAAGATTACCACCTGCTTCATGTGATTTTATTTTTGATGCTGCTTGTGATAACTGTGTTAAGATTGCTAAACATAGACATGGTTGTTGTGTTTTACAAAGATGTTTTGATCATGGTACACCACAACAATGTGAAAGATTAAGTTTAAAAGTTGGTGAAAATTGTGTTGAATTAAGTGTTGATCCTTATGGTAATTATGTTGTTCAATATGTTTTAAGTATGGAAGAAAATAGATTAAGAACTCAAAATGATCCAGAAGCTACTTCTAAAATTCCAAATACTGAAGGTGCAATTAAATTAATTATTAGAGCTTTAGGTGGTAATTTAACTAGAATGTCAACTCATAAGTTTGGATCTAATGTCATTGAAAAATCTTTAAGAATTCCAACTTTATCACCATTATTAATTAATCAATTATTAAAAGAAACTACAAACTTAAAATTATTATTACATGATGCTTATGGTAATTATGTTTTACAAACTTCATTAGATGTTGCTGATGATGCTAGCTTTAGAGAATTAACTGAATTACTGAAACCATTTTTAAGTGAAGTTAGAAATACTCCACATGGTAGAAGAATTTTATCCAAATTAGTTAGTAGAGGTGGTGCAGCAGCTGCTGGTATACCATATAATAATTTGAATGGTCCTGTTGTTGGCCATCCAAATATTCCACCTCATCGTGCACAAGTTCTTGATGGTCCTCCAATTCCTAATGGCTTTCCAGCTAACATTTGGACTTGAGATTATCTAAAAAGAATTATTATTGTTGTTTTTTTTTTCCTATTAATTTTGTTGTTCTGGTTTTGATCATAAACAATTACAATTATTATTATTATTTTTATTCTTTAATTTTGTTAATAATCAACTTTTTTCGTCATATTTTCTGCATTTGCGTTTTTCTATTATTATTATTACTATTACTATTATTATTATTAATATGTTTTTTTTTTCTCCTTTACTTGAATATTGTTATGTTCCATTGTCATAATTATCATTTTTACCTCTCTCCATCCATTTATTGAATTAGTCATATTGTGTGTTTTATAATTAAGAGAAAATTTTCATTTTTAATTTTCATTTTAATTTGTTTTTTTAAAAAGGTTCTGGTTCATTTTTTTATTTTTTCTATTACAATTGATTGAGTGATATTTAAATCTATACTATAACCATTATACAAAAAAAAAAGATGATTATTATTTCAAACATTTATTATTATATTTCATCATTCATCATTCATCATCATTCATCATTTTACTATCATTTGTATTATAACTGGAACCCCTGAATATGAATTTTTTTTTGAATTAATTTTCAAATTAATTTTCATATTCTACTTGTATTTTATTTTTTACTCTTGTTTTTGTATGTCCTCTCTTATTCTTCTTTTTTTCTATTGTTTTTTTAGTGTTATATCTTTTTTATCTTGTTTTTTTATTATTATTATCACTTTTTTATACTATACTATAATAAAATTTTCTTCATTAAATAGAGGTAACCGGGATGAGCCGTGAATATTTGTTCGTATAGCGTACAGTTATTGCATCAATATTTCATTAAAATGTAGTAAAAATGTAGGATCAATTAAATTATTTCATAAAACAAGTTTCTATATTTATAATTTCCCCATATAAGAACCGAAACCCAATTTATTGTGCTAACGCGAGAATCACGGGAATCACGGGAATAACAGATTTACTATGTGATGTAATAACTCGTCGTAGCGCTCGTTTAACGCGATGCAGTTAAAACTGTTAAATCAACAAAAATCATTTAAATAGCTCCTCTTTCCCCCAAAAACAACAACAACACGCCCACCACCGTTTCTTAAAAGGAGCAATGACTAAACAAGTGAACCAAGAGGAACACAGAGACTCAGACATGACTACTGAACTTCCTGCTGATCAAACACCTCTCTTGGATGATAAAAAAGATGATGGCCCAAGAGATTTCGGTGGTGCTCCAGGTGCCCTAGGTATGATGACTGGGTTCCCTTTATTAATGTATTATATGTGGATCTCTGCTAACTTCTACCATGGTAAACCGGCATGGCCAACTGATGATCAAACTTGGTCAGACTTTTTACATCAATTATTTCAATACTTCTTAGATTATGCTGTTCCATCTGTTCCATCTCTTATTTTCTTTTATTCCTTTATCGCTGTTCAAGCTATCTTTTATGTCACACTACCAGGTATCTGGACTAAAGGTCAACATTTGGCTCATTTAAACAACAAGCAATTACCTTATTTTTGTAATGCTTATGTTACATTTTATGTCAATATAATATTATCTTTAGTTTTACATTTTACAGGTTTATTTAAAGTTTATTACATCCTTGATAATTTTGGTGAAATTATGACTACTGCTATTATAACTGGTGAATTATTTTCAATTGGTCTTTATGTTTATACTTTAAAAGTTACTAAAGATTATCATAGAATGACTGGTAATCATATTTATGATTTATTTATGGGTGCTCCATTAAATCCAAGAATTGGTATCATTGATTTAAAAATGTTTTTTGAAGTTAGATTACCTTGGTATATCTTATATTTCTTATCTGAAGGTTTAGTTTTAAAACAATATGAATTATATGGTAAAGTTTCAACTCAAGCTTGGTTCCTTTTACTTGCTCATTATTTATATGCTAATGCTTGTTCAAAAGGTGAAGAATTAATTGTTCCAAGTTGGGATATGGCTTATGAAAAATTCGGTTTTATGTTAATCTTTTGGAATATTGCTGGTGTTCCTTATACTTATTGTCATACTACATTATATTTATATTATCATGAACCATCTGAATATAATTGGTCTACATTATATAATACTTCAATTTTTGTTTTATTATTAACTTCTTATTATTTCTTTGATACTGGTAATGGACAAAAAAATTCTTTTAGAAAAGTTTTAGCTGGTGATAAAGCAATTAGAAGAACTTTCCCATTTTTACCTTATCAAATTTTAGACAATCCAAAATATTTAAAATGTGCAAATGGTTCAACTTTATTAGTTGATGGTTGGATTAAATATGCTAGAAAAACTATTTATATTGCTGATTGGTTTCAAGCTACAAGTTGGTCATTAATGTGTGGCTTCGGTTCTATTTTCCCTTGGTTTTATCCTGCTTTCTTTTTAATTGTTTTAACTCATAGAGCAATTAGAGATGATGCCAAATGTGCAAAGAAATATGGTGAAGATTGGATTAGATATAAGAAAGAATGTCCTTATTGGATTATTCCTTATGTCTTTTAAATAAAAATACAATATTTACCAACACAACTTCGTGTCCATATAATGAAAAATTATTTATAACAAATGTGCTTAATAGCTAATTACATACTTTAACTTGCTTGCATTTTTTTTCCACTTTTTTTTTAGATACATATTTTCTACTTTTAAACTAAAAGTAAACAGTTAATATTATTTAATTCACTTTATACATTATATTTTATATTTTATACTTTATACTTTACTTTTCAATTTCTATATCTATTTATTTTTCTATTTTAAGAAGTTGAGAGTAATTTAAGGGATTAAGTTAAATTACTCAAGATTTCATACATCTTTTATACTAAGCTTATTTAACTAGTTTTATTTATTTAGAGTACTATGTACTGTAAAAGGAAAAATACAAAAATACAAAAAAGAAAAAGCATTTTCTATACAAAATAAAATTTAAATAATCTAATCTTGTTCAGCAATAGACACCAATCTTTCATCAATTTCTTCAGGAGTTAAGGTTCTGAAACCATCTTGTGTAGCAACACCAACTTCTAAATCATTTTTTCTAAATTCAGTTGATAATGTATTACTTAAAGTAATAATACCAAATTCAACAACTTTAATCCAATCACCTTTAACAATAGTATTGCTATCTTTCTTCTTCTTCTTAAAAGCTCTTTCTAAAGCGGTTGTTAATTCTTGTTGTTTTGGACCAGTTGCAGTTGCTTTAGCACTAAAATAATAACCAGCAGGATCAGTTTTAAATAAACTTGGACCATCTTCATCATCAAATGAAATAAACATTAAAGAAACACCCATTGGTCTCATATAAGCTTTTTGAGTATAAACTTGAGCTAAATTAGCCATTCTTTTAGCAATACCACTAACTGGCATTTCATAACCATTTTTATATTGAAATTCAGCAGATTCAGCTCTTGCTCTCATTGCTAAAGATCTAGCATCTGCAATTGAACCAGTTGCTAACATACCAACATGTTGTGAAATATGAAAAATATAACTAATTGTTGAAGCATCTAATAATTTATCTGGGATTTTCTTTTGTGAAATGAAAACTGTTGAATCTTCTCCAACTATTCCTAAACAAGATATATTGGTAGTATTAATTGCTTTGAAAGCATACTCAACTTGATAAAGTCTTCCTTCTGGGGAGAAGACGGTGATATGTCTATCAAAACCTGCTGAACCTGAGCCTGACATTTATAATTGTGTTATTCTGTGGTGAAAAGAAGTTGTTGTTTAGTAAATGAGTTTTACCAATTGTTCGCCACTCATTTTTCAGAGCGACGTATTTTCAAATTTCTACACAAAATCTTTGATTTACCCAAAAATGAGTTTTACGTTAAATCAATCTAAAATATATAATCAAGTAATAAATAAATCAAAGTGGTACACTAATGATTGCCCTTCAAGACACGGTCGGAAAATTCAGCAAATGTTTCTAAATTATTCACCTTATCTCCTAATGATGGCTGTAAGAAAACTGCCAATGTGTTTCTACTAACTAATGGTAAACCAGTACCTTTAACATAATGTGGAACAGCCTTAAACTGACCAGATGACATTTCTTCTAATGATGCCCCTGTTTGAAAAGCTAAACAGTCAACTGGAATATTCACTTTAACATGTTCTCCATGTCTATTCTTAATATACAATCCAGCTTCTTTATCTGGACTTTCAGATAATATTTCAACTTTGCCATCCTCATATTCTTTTAAAAACAATGCTGATGTTAACCCAGTTAAACATGAATGATCACAATGTTCACCACACCAATCTTGATTGTTATCATTTTCAATACTAGGATAATAATGTAATAGTCTAGCCTTTGATGATGTTGAATTCTTCACGATTGACTCTAAATAACCTTCCTTATAATCTACAATGTTCTTAATACAATATGAATCACAGTTCTTAGAAACTTGTAAACTAACATCAATAATTAAATTAATTAATTTCTTACAATTATTTTGAAATTCGTTCAACTCTTTTAATTCAGATTCATTTGGCCATTTATTCCATGTTGTATTAGCTGGATAATCTTTAAATATCTCACATTCTTCTTTATCTGGTCCTTCTAAAGTTGGATCCTTATAAAATGAACAGTTAATATAATATGAACCTTTCAATAAATCATATTGATCATTAACCAACTTCTCTTTTCCCAACGACCATCCTGTTAAATAATAACCTTCCGGTGATTCTAGTTTATCTAATGATTCTTTAGGCAATCTACTCAAATAAGTAGCTTGGAGTAAAGTGTCTTTTCTAAGTTGATGAAATTCATTTGGTAAGTCTTTAACAACTATGATACCTAATGAATCAGGACCAAACGCCTTGTTTAGCTCTCCGTCTGGAATAGCAACACCGTTCAGTAAGTCCTTATAAGACACTATAACAGGTGATTCTTGATCTTGTGCTGTCATTAGCTAGGAAAGTTGTTTTTAAAAAACACTAAAGAAAAGATAAGGAAGATTACGTAAAAAATAAATAAAAATAAAAATTTATTTAAATTAAAAAAAAAAAAAAAAACTTCAAACACATCTCAAACAATTCAACAATTCAACATCATTTCTTCTCTTCCCTTTTCCTGCATTAAAGCACAATCTCTCGTCTATATCGATCCAAACAATGTCTTATTGGTTGGATGAAGATTCAACTATTTCAAATGACCACAAAACAAACAAAGAAACACCCTTTTATGAGCCCGTAGTAAGCACTTTTGATGGGCTTGGTTACAATCCTAGAGTTTCATATCATTACAATCCGGATGCTTCTCAATATCATTATGGTGTCAGACATCCAATGAAGCCATTCAGATTAATGTTGACTGACCACTTAGTTATAGGTTATAAATTATATGAAAAAATGGATCTATATCAACCAAGAAGAGCAACAAAAGAAGAACTATTAGAATTTCATTCTGATGATTATATTCAATTTTTAGAATCTGTTACTCCTGAAAATGTTTCTAAATTCACAAATACTCTTAAAAAGTTCAATATTGGTGATGATTGTCCTGTATTTGATGGGATGTATGATTATTGTCAGATTTATGCTGGTGCTTCATTAGATGCCTCAAGAAAATTAATTAATGGTATGAGTGATATTGCAATTAATTGGTCTGGTGGGTTACATCATGCTAAAAAATATGAACCAAGTGGATTTTGTTATGTGAATGATATTGTTTTATCAATTTTGAATTTATTAAGAGTTCATCCAAGAGTTTTATACATTGATATTGATCTGCATCACGGTGATGGTGTTCAAGAAGCTTTTTATCTGACGGATAGAGTTATGACTGTCTCTTTCCATAAATATAATGGAGAATTCTTCCCTGGAACAGGAAACTATGATGAAACTGGTGTTGGTAAAGGTAAACATTTTGCTTTAAATGTTCCATTACAAGATGGTATTGATGATGAATCTTATATTAGACTGTTTAAATCAATTATGGAACCTGTTATAACTAATTTTAAACCAACTGCAATAGTTCAACAATGTGGTGCTGATTCATTAGGTTGTGATAGATTAGGTCGTTTTAATTTAAATATCAAAGCACATGGTGAATGTGTTAAATTTATTAAAAGTTTTGGTTTACCAATGTTAGTTGTTGGTGGTGGAGGTTATACACCAAGAAATGTTAGTAGATTATGGTGTTATGAAACAAGTGTCATGACAAATTCCCAATTAGCAACTAAATTGCCTGAAGACTTACCATTTAGAAGTTTTTTCCAACCTGATTATTCATTACATCCAAATTTAGGTGATAGAATTGATAATAAAAATACTAAGAAATATCTAGAAGATTTAAAAAATAAATTATTACAGAATTTAAGATATTTAAGAGGTGCTCCATCAGTTGCAATGCAAGAGATTCCACCTGATTTACAAAATATAACTACTGATGAAGAACAAATTATAATTGATAAATTAAATAGAGAAAGTGAAATGGATGATGTTGAAGAAAATAATAGATATTGGATAACGAAGAAAGATGAAGCTAGACAAGGTGAACTGGTAAATTAGTTCCGATTCCCTTGCTTTTATTGCTGTTTGTTTTATTAAATTATTAATCTGTATTATTTCTTGTATATTAGTTTACCTGGATGTAAACCTTTTTCATGTATTTTTTTTTAATATAAATTCTCTTTAAATTCGAGTTATTAATCATATAGTAAAGTATAAATAAATCTAAAAACATAAATATATAAATAAAAAAGCCTTAAAATAAATAAAAAATAAATAAATTTAACTAAAAGGAACTGAATCATTTTCATCATTGAATAAATCATAATTTTCATAATCAAATTTCCCATTTTTTTGTAAACTCCAAAGTTTTTTCAATTTCATTAATGAAATCTCACCTGATCCAACACCAAAATTAATCAATGCATTAAAACAACAATCAATAATCAATTTTTGTCTTGGTAAGTAACAACATAATCCACATAATAGTAATGGCCATTGAACCATAACTAATCTATTATCAAATTGATAATATAAATATTTATCGAAATTAATGGTTAATGTATCATTTCTATCATTATTATTTATATTGCAAGGATTTGATGGAATTAAACTTGGTGATTTTGATTTTTCAGAATTCTCATTTGCATGGTTAATATGGATATTCATTGTATCTAATTTATACTCTTTATGAATTCTTAAAGTATCTTCTTCACTCTCTCTATCATTAATTATATCATTTTCTGATCCTTCATCTTCTTTCACCTCATTTTCAGATATATCATGCATACTAACATCAGTCTTATCTTCTTCTTTATCAATTTCTGTAGGTATATTACTATTCATTTCTAAAGATTCAGGTTCCATACTTTCAGAAGATAATGTATGAACATCTTCATGATCTTTAAATTCATCAGCTCCATAATTAGATAATTCATCATCAGATTTATTATAATAAACATCTAAAACATCTAAATCTTCTTTACTTAACTGATTATTCAATTGAACTAAAGAACTTAAACCTAATAGCATTCTTTCAACAACATCTTGAATTAAAGGATTTTTAATTGATAAACCATTTTCATTAAAACAATTACAAAAAGTTAAAACTTTTAATAATGATGCATCAACAAATAATTGTTGTGATAAATCAAACCAACTAAACCAATTCTCAAAATCATTATTTGATGAAGTTAATGAATTTGTATTATGAATATAACATGACATAATTAAATTTTCACCAGTTGGATTATTATAATGATAACCATTTGTATTCAAAGGATGATAAGGTGAATTGATTGGTATTCTATATGGTGCTTGGTTTGTAATTATTGTAAATGATCTAGCTTTATTAATTATAGCCATCATTTTAATTAATTGATTCGAAGAAACTTGACCTTTAGGATTTAAAACTTTTAACATTGTTGGATGCCAATTAATCAAATTATTATTATTATTATCATCATTGTTATTGTTGTTATTGTCGCCATCTTTATTATCTTTAAATAATCTTAATGTTTCAATAACTAATATATTTTCTCTATTAATTTCCATTATATCATCATTAAAACCTAAATATAAATTAAAACTTTTAAATTTTTTTAATTTTCTATCAATTTCAATTGAATTTTCTCCAATTACTGAAGTATCATTAAATAAATTGATATTATCATCATTATAATAACCAGGATATAAAAATTGATAACTTTGTAAAGTTTTACCAACTTTATCATTATTACTTTTAACAACACATAAAAAATTATTTAATTCATCAAAATCATGTATTGTACCACCAGAAGGAACAGTTAAACCAGCTAAAGTTTCCATTGAATAAAACCAAACCCAAATTATTGATAATTCTAATGAAATTGGTTTAAACTTACAATATTTAATTAGTAAATCTTTTGCACCTCTTAAATGAGCTCTCCATTGTGAACCAGTTGAAGCAGAATAATCACAAGCTAAAATTAATATAGTTAATAATAATGATTCAATATTATTTAAAATCTTAGGTTTTGAATCAAATATTGAATCTAATGATTTTAAACATGATTTAACATAATGTTCTCTAAATTTATTATGATATTTAATTTTCTCTTCAGATATTTTTGATTTACTTGCTTGATAACTTTCATATCTAGCTGATATAGCTAATAAAGCAAATAATAAATGAGGTGAAGTTTTAGCTTGTAATAAAAAACAATTTATTAAAGCATTATGTAAAAAAGTTGTTGTAAATGGTAAAAGATTCATTTGAACTTTTGTTATAAAAATTTTCAGATAATTAATATGAGATGAAGTAACTGACCATTGAAAGAAATTAGCTAATCCAATTAAATCATTTTGTGAAATAGAATTATTTAAAGCAAATAAATATTCAAATCTTTCACTTGAAGGAGATGATAATATTGAAAATGAAGGTGGTGGATAAGCAGATAGATTCTTTTTGGACTGTTCTTGTTGTTGCTGTTGTTGATTTTGATTTTGCTTTTGTTGAAGTTGTTGAAATTGTTGCTTTTGAGGATCATAAAACTGAGACTGAGAACGATTAATTGAAGTACATTGAAAACGATTATTATATGAAGAAGTACGAGCCATATTTTGAGAAGAATTGGGATTCAGTATTATATTATTTTCATATTGAAAGGTTGGATTTAGAACTGGAGATAATTTATAATCTGTACTTAAAGATTTAGTTAACGATTTAATATAGTCTTCATTTGATGGATCTTGTTCTGAAGGAGTTTCATTTGAATGAACAGAATAATTAGTTGGAGAAATGCCCTCAAATCTATTATTACTATTGTTGTTGTTGTTGTTGTTGTTGTTGTTGTTGTTGTTATTATTGATTTGAGTGCTGGGATTGTTAGATTGAAGAAGATTATGATGATTATTATCATAATGATCAAGTGAGTCAGCTAATGGGAAATCAAAGTCAAAACTTTTAATTAAACCATTTAAATCAGAAATCAGGGTATTAGCATCTGTAAAAATATTATCAATAATTTCAGAATTGTTTGAGTTTGAATTTGGATTTGAATTTGGAGTAATACTATTCTCTTTGTTTAATGTAAAACTTAATTGAGGAATTGATTTATGAAGACTATTATCTGTCTCCAATGAATTTGATGACACCATTGGAGTTAACATCGATGCAATTGTTGGCTTCTGTTTAAAATGATTTAAAGGAGATTTTGATTCTTGTGGTAACAATAAATTTTGATTTTTAGTTTCTTTAGGAAGTATACTATTATTAACTTGATTGTTATGATCAGTAGCTTCAATAATGAATTCTTTAGAAGGAATATTAGAATCATTTGATTTGATAATATTCTTTTTTTTCAATTTATGTTTAGTTTGTAAATCAATAAATTTTCCATCATTATTTGAACCTTTAGTTGATTGAATTGTATAAGTTCTAGTATCAGTAAATTTAATCAATTTTTCATAAACACATTCTTTTTTCAGTCTTAAACAATTCCAACAACCAGGTTTACCTTCATCACATTTTAATTTTCTTCTTTTACATTCTTTACAACCATCTCTTGAATATTTTCTCTTTTTTTTGGAAGGCTGTTGTTGTTCGATATTAATTAAATCGTTGTTATTCTCTCTTGATGATGCTGTCTTTTTTGATTGATTTTTATTTTTATCAGTTACCAACATTTTGTTATCAATATTTGTTGATTTGAAAGAAAGTTGAAGTTGAAAGTTATAATTAGTTAGCAAAGAATAAATCAATCAAATGAATTAAATTTGAATTTGATAAAATTAGTTCAATCAACACTGCAAAAGAGATCGATGGGTATACTGTAATTAGTATGGTTAACCGGCCAGCCTTCAAGACCAAACTGGAGATGATAAGGATAAGGATAAGGATGAAGTGTGTTATTGTTAATTGGCGTTTCTGATAACAGTAAAACACACTCAGAAATCAACATAGATTTATCGCATTACAATTGCAATTGCAGTACAGTACAACACCAGCACATTTACAGCCTATAGCACCTCTGTGATTCCTGATTATCCCATTTTCCATTTTCCATGTAATCCTTGAAATATGATTATATGAAATAAATAAACTTATAAGTTATCTAGGAAAGACTGCCAGAAACAACCTTCCTAATCGGGCAGGCGTTTCCACCACAACATTTGCGCTGTCGCACACCGCTGAGCCGTCCTGCCACAAACCCGACTGCCTTGCGGCTTCTCTGCGGCTTCTCTGCGGCTGGCGGTTAATTGAATTCAACCTAAAAAGTTGTTAAAACGTTCTTAACCAAATTACTCTGTTTTCCATGTTTTCTTGCCTTTTACCTGCTTTTTTTTCTTTCATATTATCTTCTCTTAATATATTACCATCCCATCCCTACCCCCAGGTAATTGTCATCTCCATACTTATTCATATTCTTCTCCCTACTGTTACCACCCTAAAGTTCCCATTCAAGCCGACAGCCGACACTGTAAGGCTCCTTAACAATTTATAGAATAAAATTCAACTTAATTATATATAATGTTTCAGTTGCCCATAAGTTATACCACTATGGGAATCATATTATCCATATCAGGTAACCTTTTGATATCGATATCTTTGAATATACAGAAGTCGGCTCATATAGACTTAGCCTCCTCAAATAGAACTCATCCTCATCACCACCATCATAATCAATCTACTACTACTACTACTAGTAATACTAATAATAATAATAACAATCAAGAATATTATAAGAATTTCAAATGGCAATTAGGTTTTATATTAATGAGTTTAGGTGAAATTGGTAACTTTGTTAGTTATGGTTTAGCTCCAGTTAGTTTGGTTGCTCCATTAGGCGTTGTTACAATTATATCAAATTCAACTTTTGTTGCTCCTGTTTTATTTCATGAAAAAATAGGTTTAATGAATTTACTAGGCACTTTCTTTTGTGCATTTGGTGTTGTTTTAATGATTTCTTGTTCAATGAATACAAATCAAGATGTTGAACCAATTCAAGATCCTTTTAAATATGTTGATTCAATTGTTACTACTTTATCAACTTTAATTTATGTTATTGTTACAACTACATTAGTATTATTCTTAATTGGTTCTTTAACTTTATTACAAGAAAAACATAAAAAGAGAACAATTAAATATATTCTATCCAATTTAACAGTAGTTGCAATTGTAGGTTCATATACTGCAACTTCAACTAAATTACTTTCTTCAATTGTTGAATTTGCTCCAATTGAAAAAATATTATCAAATTATAGATCTTATTTATTATTATTTGTCATTATATTTACTTCAATCTTACAAATCAAATATTTAAATAAATGTCTGGCTATTGCAAATGCAACAACTGTTGTTCCAATCCATTTTGTATTTTTCACTTCATCTGTCTTAATTTGTTCAACTATAGTATTTAAAGATTTTTCAGAAAAATCACCTTTACAGATGATTACTTTCCTATTAGGTGCTTTTTTCACTTTCTCTGGTGTCTTTTTTATTTGTGGAATTAAAACTGATCAACATCAACAATTAACTACTAATACTGCACCTAATTCAATACCAACATCTCCTAATAAACTTAATAATAATGATATTATACCCATTATTGATTCTGTTAATTCAGAAATTAATAAAAAGCAACTAACTGCTTCATCTTCTAAAACTTCACTATCATTATCTTCAATAAATGAAGAACCATGTTCTTTATCACAAACAAATTTTTTAGAACCACCTCAAGCTCAAGCTCAACCACCACTATTACCATCTTTTGTTAACGTTCAACCCAGTTTAGCAGAACAAGTTGGTATACTGTTACAATCATCTAAATCAACACCTGAATTACAACGTAACCCGTTATCAGCTGAAGTTTCCCCATCACCAGCTAGTAAATTAATTACAAAGAGACATTCACACTGGATTGATCCATCATCTCAATTAACTCCATTAGTATCTTCAGGTGCTTCAATATCATCTTCAATTGATTCAAATAAAATCAATAATAGCAACAATAATAATTCAAATTATAATATTACAAGCACACCAGTTCAACAACAAGATTATAGTTCAATAAATCAAATTCCAGAATCCGAATCATTATCATATAACAATAATAATTTGATTTCATCATCATCATTTACACCAAGAAAACTGTTTACAAATATTGAATCATCACCAACAAAGAGAAGATTTTCACTTGGTGATTTCCCACATTCAAGTTTTGATTTAGAATCTTTAAGATCTGGATTATTTAGAAATGAAAATGAAAAACAAACTAGAAATTTATTAGGTCATGGATATTTTGTTTTAAATAATGGTGGTTTGATAAATAGTATAATTGCTACAAATGATGATTTAGTAATTGATGATGATGGGTTAAGTCATTCGATTGAAGAACGAAATAAAAATGAACTTGTTTCAGAACAACAACAACAACAACAACAACAACAGCAACAAATAAATAACAATGATGGTGTAATTAATGATTTAATTGATGATAATAATAAACTTGATATAATTTCTCCTGAAAATATGGTATAATATAACTTAACCTTTGATAAAATTTCACTTCTAACTGTCTTTTTTTGCTTTTTCTTTTTTCATTCAGTTCATTCATTCATTTTAAAGTATTTAATTTATTCATATATTATTGCATTCTATTTCTTTTTTTTTTCTTTTTGGTTGTTTCTTCCATTTTTATTTTTTCTACATCTATTAATTATTTTTAGAATTATCTATCTATATGTGCTCTTTCTTAATTCGTGCTTTTTCTCTCTCTGCTTTTTGTTAAAACTTTTATACATAGTACTACTAATACTACATCACTTAATTACATATAATAATTTTCAAATTATTTTGTTAAAAATACCAGTATTTATAAAAATAAAAACAAGAAAAATAAAATGCGAAGCGATTTTTAGTACTGTAAGCAGGCAACGAAGCAAAATAACAAAGCAAAGAAAGATATATAGGAATGCCTAAAAAAGATATGAATGGATAAAAATAGCAAACAGATGAACAAATGTAATGTAAATATCCGAAATAATAAAAGATTGAATAATGATCAAGAAGAATTATAATGTAAAAATGTAAATGTAATTGTAAACGTTAACGTTAAGAAGAAAAAATTCATATGAATGTAAATTAAAAATAAAAATAAAAATAAAACTGTAATTAATTAAGACTCATTTTTTGTATGAAAGGATGTTTTAATAAAATATTAGCACTTGATCTTTTAGTATAATCAGTTTCAAAAGTTAAATCTAAGAAATCTTTTGCTGTATCAGTTATATTTGATGGAATTTCAGGTAATGTTAAAGTACCAATTCTAAAAATAGCTTGCATTTGAGAAAATCCAGGATAAGGATGCTTACCTGAATACATTTCAACAATTAAACAACCAACTGACCAAATATCAGCTTTATCAGTATATGCAATTTGTTTAACAACTTCAGGTGCCATCCAATAAACAGAACCTTGTAATGAAGCTCTTTTTTTCTTATTTTCTTTTGATGATGATGCTTTAGGTGTATTTGGTGAATTATTATCATCTGTAACAGCATCTGGAATCTTTTTTGAAATACCAAAATCTGATATTTTAACTGTACCATTAATATCAATTAAAATATTAGCACCTTTAATATCTCTATGAATTATACCTTCACCATGTAAATATCTTAAACCTATTAAAACTTGAGTTATAAAATTTCTAACTAATGGTTCTTCAAATGGTCCATAAGTATTTAACATTGAACTAACTGAACCACCAGGTATATATTCTAAGAAAATATATAATCTTTGAGAATCAGATGATGAACCTAAATATCTAACAATATTTTCATGATTTAATTCTTTTAATAAAGACATTTCTTGTTTTAATGCATTAATCATACTAACTTTTGAATTTTCAGTTGATGATTTTGGTAAATCAACTTGTTTAACCGCCATTAAAGCACCTGTAATACCATCTAAACCTAAATAAACAGTACCAAATGAACCTTGACCGATTTTAGAACCTTTATGCCAAACTGATGGACCTTCTCTTGAACCCATTGATAAATTACTAACAACTTCTTCAGATGAATCAAAGAAATCATCTTCATCTTCACCTTCTTCTAATAATTCAATAATTGAAGTAGGTCTTTTTGAAACTCTTTTAGAAGAATTTGGTTGTTGAGAAGTTAAAGAAGATAAAGCAGCTGATAATTCAGAAGCTTTACTCTTATTTGATGAATCACCACTTTGAATTGTCTTTGTATCATCATTATCATTACCACCACTATTATGAGTACTTTGTTCACCAGCAGCTATGAAACTTGTAAAATCATTATAGTCTTTAAATGTATCGACAGCATTTGAATTATTTAATAAAACTTCACCAATTGTTTGATTACCAGAAGCAGGAATACCAACACCCATACTTAAAATTGAAGAAACCATTGATAAAGGTCTACTAAAAGCAGATATATTTGAATAAACTGAATTTCTAGCAGTAGCAATTGATTCTCTAATATCACCTCCTTGGCCTAATTGTTGTTGTAAAGCTTTATTACCATAAACTGAGACTCTAACTGAATTTCTCATAACTTCTTTTAATTTAGAAGTACCAGTTTCAGGGAAATATTCACCTAAATTACTTGAAATAATTTGACTTGGAGGTCTTTGACCCATTATATTTTTCATTAGATGTTCATTATTAAATTTCAAATGAGATAATTTATTTGACATTTGAATTGATTGATAAGAAGGTTCTTGACCAAATTTACATAATATAATTCTATTTCTTTCTTCTTTATCTAATGAATGACATAAAGAAGTTAATTCGACATCAAACATTAGATGAGGTTGGCTTGATTTATTATCGATATAGAAAGCATTCCAATCATCAGTTTTTGGGTTTTGATAACCTATTTTCTTTAAAGCTTTAGTTTTAATTGCAGTTGAATTGAAACAACCAGATATATTGACTTGATAAGCTCTTCCATCTTGAGAGATAACTGTAACAATATCAGGGTCATTGCCACTAGAAGCAGTGATTGGGAATTGATTATCACCAGGAGTCAGGATATGTTGTTGGTTTTCTTTAACTGATAGCTCAATCTGATCCATTGTGTTTGAGCTGTTTGAGATTGAATTCACCATGTCCTCCACAGGAATCATGGATCGAAGGTCCTCCATGTTCATCAGCTGGACCAGGACCTGGAGACGGAGCCTGTCTCCCACCTTCTGGATCCCCATCTCCTTGAAGGCATTTCTGTCCAGTTGTGGGATCAAGTCAGGACTGATGTCGTGTTGCACAAAGGCTTCCAGGTATTGCTGGCAGTCGACCGACTTGAGCTGCTGGGAAAGGGTGTACAGGCTGCTGGAGGTGTTAGTAGCTGCTGGAGAGTGTCTTGAGAGTGACGTTACATACGTGTGGTCGTTCATGGGTGGTGGTTAGAAGAAAAGAGTACAGATTATAAATAGTTTTACATAGTAAACAGTTTCAAATTCTCAGCTATAACAACTTTTCCAAGGGTCCTCTACGCAGAGACACGAGCCCACTGTTCAGCTGCTTCAGCTGGTAATGCTCCTGGATGATGTCCTCCACACTGGTCTCACTGTCTCCCTTGAGGATGTTTAAGTATTCAACGAAAAACAATTCAAACTTATCAAAAATCACTTCAACAAATTCTTTTTGTAATCTAATAAATTCACTAATTTTAAATAATATTTCATCAATATTCATATCACTATTATTTAAATTTTTATTTTTTTTTATTTTTTTATTAATTAAATTTTTTAATTTTTTATTAATTATTTCAATTATTAAATCTAATTCAATTGTTTTATTATTAATTATATTTTCAAATTTATTAATTAATTTATTAATTAAATTTAATTGAAATTCAATTTTTTCATTATTTAATTGATATATTGATTGAACTGAATTTTCAAAAAATAATAATGTTTTAGGTGTCATACTAACACTTTCTTTATCATCTTCATCTATTGAATATTCTTTAAATTTAATTGATAAATTTAAATTATTTTTATTTAAATTTTTAATTGATTTAATAAATTTTTTAATTAAATTTAAAATTGTTTGATATTTTAAATTATTTTTTTTAAAATAACTATAATAATAATAACTAAATTGATATTCAATTGTTTCTTTAATTAATAATTCATTCCATTTTAATTTATTTTCTAATTTCCAATTCTTTGGTATATTTATAATCATTAATTCATTATTAAAATTAATATTTAATTTATTTAAATTATTATAATTTTCAATTAATTTATTTAATTTATTAATTGAATTTGAAAATTCAATTGGATTATATTGTTTTAATATTTCAATTAATTGATTTAAATGATTAATTATAAATTTATCAATTTCAAATTCAATTTCAAATTCATTTTCATTTTCAAATTTAAATTCTTTAATTAATTTAATTAAATATTTTCTTTTATTAACAGTTTCAATATTTGATAAATAAATAACACTTAATCTATTAATATGATCAATAATAATTTCATTATTAAAATTATTTTTATTTAAAAAAATTTCAATTAATTGAATTATATTTTTATAATTACCAAATAAAATAATTAAATTTTTTTTTTCAATTAAAATTGAATTTAAATTTAAATAATTTTGAAATTTATTTATAATTAAATTCTCATATTCTTTTAAATATTTTAAATTATTTTGTTCAATTTCAATTAATTTACCAATTAAACTATGTGGTGAATAATAATTAAAATTTGGTATTAATGCTGAGGATGGTTCTGATGTATCTGGTAATTCAAAATTCTTTAATAATTCATTATCAATTTCTAAATTCTTTTTGTTTCTCTTTTCTTCTGTCCTTCTTTGCATCTCTTTAATCTCTTCTCCATTATTACCTCTTAAATAATACCATAAAGAATTTGAATAAGGATTAGTTTCATATCCCACTCTTGGTTCATAATATTGTTGTTGTACTGCTGCCACTTCTTCTTTTTCTTCTTCTTCTTTAATAGGATAATAGTATGGGTTCTTCATATTAGGACTTGATTTTCTTCTTGAAGATGATACTGAAACATCAGTTATAATGGATTCATTAGATTGAAATAATCTATCTGAGTAGACAGACGATGAAGTTGTAGTTGTTGCTGTTGGAAAAGACCCTAGACTTGTCGTTCTTCTGTGGATCATTGGCTGTATACCACCTCCAGAACCACCCACCCAACACCCACCAGCAAACAGGCCTGCTCTTATACCTCCATCACCCATGCCTCAGCCAGGATTCACCCTTGTTTCAAATCCCTTTTCCTGTATCCCTCTTTCATAAGCGACCAGTCCGCGGTCACGTGCCCTTACGTAAGCGCGCTCATTTCAAAACACTTGTAAAACTTCCTAAAACCCTCCAAAACACCAAAATACCTGTGTTTTGCCACCATCAACAGGTCTGCAAGAAATGTCACTCTCGTCCTGGAGACAGTTCCCCTTCTTCGACTGCTTGCCCATCAGAGACCCGTACTACGGCTCACCAGATGCCTTGTACTCTGACCCTTCAATTTCTGCTATCTGTTCTTCACCTGATTACCTGATAATATCAACTAATAAAACAATAATCAAATTAATTGATTCAAATTATAATCTAAAATACCAATTCCAAGCTTATAGTTCAGATTATACAATAACTAAATTAAAATATATAGATATAGGTTCAAAAAATGGATTTTTATGCTCAATTGCAGAATCACAAGGTCAACAACCAATTTCATTAAAATTATGGGATTTAAAAAAACTAATGGATAATCATAAGAATGGTGTTGTAGATTTCAATTCAGATTATCATACTTTATGTCAAGTTTCAAATGGTTCAAATAATCATCCTTTAACTTGTTTTGATTCAACAATTGATTTTTCAATTTTATCTTTTGGTTTTGCAAATGGTACCGTTTATTTAGTTAGAGGTGATTTATTACATGATAGAGGTTCAAGACAAAGATTAGTTTATGAAAGTCAAGATCCAATAACTGATGTCCATTTTAAAGATGCTTCTCTATTATTTGTTTCAACGGTTTCTAAAATCTTTACAATACCAACAACTGGTAGAAATCAAGGTAATCCTGATAAATTATTAGAAGATAAAATGGGTGCTGATATTCATTGTGTTGATATATTAAATGATTCTAAAAGAAATTTAGTTGTTGCAAGAAAAGAATCAATTCAATTTTATAATTCAAAATCAAAAGCAAATAATTTAGTTTTAGATATACCAAAAATTAAATTATTTACTTATTTAAAAAATTATATATTATTAGTTTCAAATGTATCTTCAAATTTAACTTCAACTTCAACTATTCAAACTAATAAATTAATTATAGTTGATATATCAAATAAGTTCATTGCTTTTAATCAAACTATTTCAAATTCTGTTATTGATATCTTTGAATTATGGAATGATTTATATGTTTTAACTTTAGATGGGTTATTATATAAATTACATGAAAAATCAACTAAACAAATGGTTGATATAGTTGTTCAAAGAGAACTATTCCCAATTGCAATTAAACTTGCTGAATCTTCATTACAAGAGAATAAAGAACAACAACAAATTGATGTTAACGATGAAGAAGATTCAATTAAAGAAATTGATATAATGAAAATTCAAAAACAATATGCTGATTTCTTATATAATAAAGGTGAAATTGAAGATGCCATTCAACATTATATTCAATGTATTAAATTAGGTAAAACAAGTGAAATTTTACAAAAATATAAAGAATCTTCAAAAATTCCATTTTTAATACAATATTTAGAAAAATTTATTGAATTAGAATTATCAAATGAAGATCATGTTACATTATTATTATGTTCATATTGTAAATTAAATCAAGATGATAAAATTTTAAATTTTATAAATCAAATTGAAATCGATGAAGATTTTGAAATTATTAAATCATTTAAAAAATTTAATATGGATGTTGTAATTAAATTATGTAGAGAAAGTGGTTATCATAAATTAGCTTCATTAATTGCTAAAAAATTTAATCAACCTTCAATTGTTGTTGATATTCAATTAACTGATTTAAATAATCCTAATTTAGCAATGAAATATATTAAAGGTTTACCAATTGATGATTTATTAAGAGTTTTAATTGATAATATTAAAATTTTATTAGAAAAATTACCAAATGAATCAACTCAATTATTAATTGAAGTTTTCACTGGAAAATATAATCCTGATAATAGTTTTAATTTAGAAGAAATGTCAATTAATACAGCAAAATTATCAACTGATGAATCATCATTATTACAACAAGATAATAATAGTACTTTAGGTTATCCAATTTTAACTTCATATAGACAATTTGCTTCATTTATGAAAATCACAGAAGATGAAGAATTAACTAATATACCGTCAAAACCAACTTATTTACCTCCAAGACCAAGAATTATTTTTCAATCATTTGTTGATCATCCAAATGAATTTGTTATTTTCTTAGAAGCTTGTATTGAAAGTTATGAAAAATTTGGTGGTAATTTAAAAGATAAAAAAGATATAATGATTACATTATATGAAATGTATTTATCTTTATCAAATGATGATGATGATGATAATGAATATAAATTAGAATGGGAAAATAAAGCTAGAAATTTATTAAATCAAATTCAAAAAGATCAAAATTGGACAACAACAGAAAAGACAAATTTATTATTATTATCAAATTTAGGTGATTTTAATGAAGGTGAAATATTAATTAGAGAATCAACGACAATAACAAATGATAAATCAACAACAATCTCTGATGAAGGATTTGAATTAGATTTTTTTAGATCTGCTATATTATCAAATAATTTTGATAAAGCATGGGAAATTTTATTAAAATATGGTGAAAAAAATCCAGAATTATATAAATTAAGTTTAACAATATATACATCAAATGAAGATATATTTAATAAAATTGGTGATGAAAAAATATTAGAAATTATTAATAAAATTGAAGAATTAAAATTAATGACTCCATTAGAATTAATTAAACAATTAAGTTTAAATAATAATTCATTTATTAAATTAGGTTTAGTTAAACAATATTTAATTAATTATATTAAAAGACAAAAACAAGAAATTAAGAATAATAATCAATTAATTAAATCATATAATGAAGAATCAATTAAATTAAATAATATAACTGAAAAATTAGTTAATGAATCACAAATTATAAATAGACCTAAATGTTCATCATGTTCACAACCATTAGAATTTCCAATAATTCATTTTAAATGTTCACATTCATATCATGAACATTGTTTAGTCACTGAGTCATCATCAACTACTCAAACTACAAAATTAACTGAAAATTCATCACAAATAAGTACAATTACTAAAAATACAACAAATGGTACAATATTAAGAACAAATGCATTAGACGATGAATTACAATGTCCAAGATGTTCAATTGAATTTGATACAATGACAATATTAAAAAGACAACATGAAGAAATTGGTGATCGTAACGATTTATTCAAAAATAGTTTGATTGATAGTAATGATAGATTTAAAGTTATGATGGGATTTTTTGGTAGAGGTGCAATGGAACAAACTAGATCTATTTATCAATAGGTAAATACTTTTTATAAACATATATGTATTTTTATATTTTATTTTTATTTCAATTCTTTGCTTTATTTTTTTTAATTTTATTTTTTTACTCATATAAAAGAAATTCTAAAGTATTAGATTCTACGATCGATACGACACTATTGATGATGAATTTCAAAAGATTCTTGATTTTTGGTATATGTGAAAGTAGATCTATTTAATACATGTTTATTATTAAACTCTTTTTTTTCTTACTAATATATAAAACTAAAAAGATTTGATTTTTAAACTATAAGCTTATAAGGTATAAATTAAAAAAGTTATTTGTAAGTGTATAAATAACAATAAAGTAGCAACATAAAGAACAGACTAAAAAAAATTAAAGGTATATGGTACAATAGAAGAAAAACAGGAATATTAAGCAAGATAATAATATGATATGATATAATTTAATAATAATAATTGATGTGATAATAATAGATGTAATAATAATATGATATGGATATGATATGATATGATAAATAGCAAGGAAGATAAATCAACTTTTTTAGATAATTATGTTAAAAAATTTGGATTTCCACCCAATTGGTGAAATAAAAGCATCTTTCTAGACGCCAAATCACTATTCGCATCTGGAACAGTATCATAGTTTGCTAGAAGTCTGTGAAGATTCTCTCTATCAATTCTTTGAATGGTAGCATATGATCTCAGCCTAGCAGTATCAGCAGGATTAGGACCAACACCATTGATGAAAGTAACCCTTTGAAGATGTCTGTGACTTCCAGGGAGACCATTGTACTGAATGCTTGCAACCCTGTTTACATCAGCTCTAATGCCCCCAATTTGCCCCATTTGCCCAACTAGATACCTCATCACAGTTGCCAAATTTCTATCATTGATATTATCCAGAGCATCAGCAACATTTGGTGGCAGAACAACCACATCATCATTAACAGCATCATCTGTTTCAACAACACTAACCACCCTGTTCAACCTTCTGATATTGGACAATTCCCTCTTTTCCTTCTTATTCTTTGCAGGTTGTTCAGAGAGTTCACCCTGCTCTTCAGACTTAACAAGCTCGTCAATTTCTTGAATTATATCATCGACAGCCTTTCTTTTTCTGAACTTTCTTAATGGCTCTTGTATGACCGTTGTAACACCTTCAACAAAAGGAATATCGACTTCAGAGTCATTAACTTCTTCATCAATACCAACAATTGGTAATTGAGGACCGTCCATTATGAATTTATGATGTGTGAGTGTGATAAAAAGAAAAAGAAGTGGTTTGTAGTATAACTTTGTTAAATTTTGTAGGAGGGCAAAAAAAAAATTAAACTACACATTATTATAAAAAAAAACCTGGCTGAAAACTTGTGAGAAGGCTAGCCTGTCTGTATTTAGTATTACTACTACGTAAAACCTATACTTTATAAAAGAAAGAACAAAACAAAGACACGTTTAAAAAAACGCCGGTTCATGATCGAACTCAAGTGGTCGTATTTGTTTACTTGAGCTCTATACGCGTTGATGAAAGTACTTGTTGAGCGTATTAAGTATAGTGTTAATAAAATAATAATAATAGAAGAAGATATGGTCATATTTGTATAGATGGAAATAAAGGTGCAAGAAAAAATTTGGCAGGATTCTCTAAAACTGCTTATATAGATCTTACATATAAATTATTAAAAGAAGTAATGAGGAATGGAAAAATGATAACAACTTGTGCTGCCAATTTTGGTTATTTTTTAAATAATTTATCAGTTATCTTTGCTTCTGCTTTTGTTGAAGGTTCAGAAAGTAAAGGTGGTGTTATATCTATGTTAGAGAAAATCGAAGAAATAGCTGAAAAAGAAGAATTTGATCATACGTTAAAGGATATTTTGAATATCGTTGTTGATGAGAATTATGCTGAAATTAAAGGAGTTGAAGATTATTACAGCAAAATTAATTCTCTTATAGACAAGGTGGATGACATGTATGAGAAAAGAAGATTATGGGTGCAAGAATTAGTTGATGAACATTTCGATGAAGCTTTAGCAAAAATTGAAGATTATTGGGGTGATATTTCTTATTATGATGATCTAGAAGTTAAAAAATGGCAAATGAGAACACTATTAGCTTTCATGTCTGTTGAAATCATTGAGGCTAGCTTTGCAGTTATTTTATTCTGTACCTGGCACCGTTCTGCCACTTTTTTTAATAAATTTGGTAAGGCTTCTATAAAAGCTCTTGCATCTCATATTAGAGGAATTGTTCACGAGGTAATTGACAATGATTCAGATGAAATTCAACAAGTTGCTCCAACAAATATACAACCAGATTCTAATTCAACTTCTAGTAATTCAACTGATTTAGGTAATTCAGATACATCAATTGATATAACTGCTGCTTCAGTTACTTCAGATACATCATTTGATTCGGCTGAAATTTAAAAAATTTATAAGCTTATTAAGACTGAACATATGTCTAGCTGCCAATAGACATCATCACCAAAACAAAATGAAAATTCATTACAAGTGAAAATTGATAAACATATATTGTTTCAAAATTATTACAAATTTTAAATCTTATGATTCTAAAATGAAGTTTGTGGAATTGGTACCTATAATTGAAAAATATTACGAGTCATCATGTCTATTTAATGAAATCAAACCATACCTTAATATTTATGAAGATTATGAAAAACTAGAATCAGCAGAGAATTTAGAAAACAATAATGTGAATATTAAAAGGAAGAAGAAATTAGAAAATAACAGCACCGTGAACTCTCTGAACAACAACATTCAAAAAATAAGAAGGAAAAGAGTGAATTGCAGATTGCATTTTGCAATATTAGAAGATTGAACAGGGTGGCTAATGTTGTAAATGATGATGTGATCTTCCACCATGGGCCACCAAGAATTGAAGTCAAGAAATTCAAATAAGTTTAAGAAATCTTTGATTAAAAAAATGATACAATGAATTGATAGAGAAAATGTTGATAGGCTTCTAGCAAATTATGATACTGTTCCAGATGAGAACAGTGATTTAGTATCTAGAATGATGTTTTTATTTCACCAATTGGGTGTTAAAATTGGAAATCCAAATTTTTTAGCATAAATAATAAAAAAAGATACCGAAAGAAAGTAGAGAGAGGGAGCTTAAAAGCTTCTTGTTGGTGGAACAGGTTGGTACTTGTATAACCAAGATTTTATCGATGCATTAGATGTTCTAGATAATGAATGAAGAAGTTAATAAATTTCCAGTTGCTGTGCTTCGACTTTTAAACTTGCTTAATGGACTTCCAGAAAGGTTAGCTTCATTAATGGTGATGGTGGAGCAGCAGCTAACCTTCAATTAAGACTATATGCTGTCTTATATAAGGTCATGGCCATTGACTGACAATGACTGTAAAGAAGAAAAAGTTGTTGTGAAATGGAATGTGTTTTCGTCGTTTTTCACTCGCTCGTTGTTTTTCTCCTCTTCTCCTAATTGGGAAATTGGGAAGTGCTCGTAATTGAGACTTTATTTTTTTATAGTATCTTTTTTGCACTACAGTAAAACCTATATTTTATAAAAGAAAGAATAAAACAAAGACAAATACAAGCAAGAATAGAAAATAATAACAAAAAGAGTAATGATGGGGGAACCAAAAGAAAATATACACTAACCAACAAAAAAGGAATTGGATAACTAACAAGTAAGTAATAACAAATCAACTTATTAAACGATAATAATAAAATAGATATAGTAGCAGTAGAAAAATTAAAAACATAAAGTCAGGAGAAGAATATAAAAGAAAGAATAAACAAAAAAATATAATATAATAATAATAATAATAAAGTACAATAAAGTAATAATAAAATGAAAAGCAAAAAAATTAAAAAAACGAAAGGGAAGAACGATATATTATTATAAAAACAACAATTAAACAAAACTAATTAAAACAAAACAATCATAAGAAGAAGAAGAAGAGTAAAATAACTTTTTTTTTTTTCAATAACGATCAAATAAATTTGGATTTTTATCATATGCAATTTGACATTTTTTCATTATATCTTTTGGATTTATTTCAATTGAACCATTTTTATCAAATTCAGCAATTTCATATAATTTAAATAAATCATCTGGTATAATACTTAAATCATTTTGATTTTCAATTAATGTATTAATACATTCAATACCTAAGAAATGATTTTCACCTCTTGCTGGAAATTCAATACTATTTAATGTACTATTATTACTACCATCTTTTGAAACTGGTGGTGGTTTTGAATATAATATATTTGGTGTTAAAACAGTTGCTAAATTATGAATATCCATTTTTGATCCAACTTCTTCATCAATATAACAAAATGTTGAAACCCAATTTAAAAATGATAATAAAACTTCAGTTAAATCACGATTTGGTTTTGGTAACATACAATATGCTAAACTTAATATACGTTCTTTCTTTTTAGCATCTTCATTACCAAGTTTTTGTGATAAGATAAATAAATCATATAATCTAAATGTTAATAATGGATCTGGCATTTCTCTTAAAAATCTTTTTAATAACGCAGCTAATTGAATTGGAGTCTCTTTATTAAAATCAGGTAATTTATTTGGCGTTGCATCAACAGACTCAACCAATTGCTTCAATCTTCTAATGTTACCATTTAAACGGAAAACACCTTCAGCAGATAAATCTTGAGTATGCATCACATTAATAACTTCATCAACAAGCATTGGAATTCTTAATTTTTCTGATCCAATACCTAAATCACTTTCAACTCCATATTTATTAATTAATATTTCTAATGAAGCACCAAAAACTGTTGTAATATTTTCAGAATTCTTTCTACTATTTGATCCAAATAATTTACCCCAAAATGTATTTGATGTTTTATTAGCTTGAACAAAAGAAAGACAATCATCAAGAGTCATTGTATCATTCATTAATTTATGTAAAGCAAATGCAGCAACAAATCTCATATTTTCATGTTGAACTTTATTTAATTCAGAAAATCTCGTCTTATGTTTATTATCAATAATACTTTTAACAATACTACTATTTTCACTAACGGTAGGCATTGGAACAGTATTAGGTAGTTGAGTACTATGTTTATTAATAACTCCATTTGATAATTCTTTATTTTTATTTTGATGAACTGATTTTGGTGTTGGTAAAGTAGCTGTTGTAGTTTGATAATATCTTTTTTGAAATTTAAAAGCATTTGGACGATGTTCTCTAGCTTGTTCAGATGAAACAATTCTTGGAATATCATCTAATGTTAATGATTTTTCATTCTTTAATAAACTTGAAGTTAAATCTAAATTAGCATTTTGAGGATTTGATTTCATTGGTATATCTTCAATTCTTAATCTTTTTGAACCTTTTCTACCTAATGATTTTTCTTTCTTCAAGAATTTAGTAGCATCAATACTATTATGTTTTGAACGTGACATAGATGATTGACGATGTTGTTGTAAACCTCCAGGAGTTTCAGTTGTTGGTTGAATACTTTGAACAGTTGAAGCAATTGGTTCATCATCTTCCATTTCTTCATCAGATGAAACTTCTTCAGTACCAGCAGATGAAGCAATTGGAGCTTCAATTATAATTGATTTTCTAGCTTCATTTGAAGCAGCATTACCTAATTTTTGGAATTGTCTTGAAGAACGCATACGTTTAATATCACTAACTTTTTGAGAATAAGAATCTATATTATCATTATGGTTATTATTATTATTGTTGTTGTTATTATTGTCATTTGTAACTGGAATTAAAGCTAATTTCGTTGCAGCCGTTCCTTTTGTAGCAGAAGATTTACTATGATGTCTTGAACTATGTAATTCAATTAAACCTCTTTTTCTCATTGCATATTTTGATCTAACTAAAGCAATTTTCAATAAATAAATTAATTGTAAATATTTAGAAACTCTTTTAAAACCATTAATTGCATCTAAATCATTTGAAGCACAACCATTACATAAAACTGAATTAGTTGTTGGATTAAAAGCAATTTCATTAACATTTGAATGAGATAAAAGTTTATTACATTTAGAACATGTTAAACAACCAATATGCCATCTTTTTTGATCAAATTGAAAACAATCTTCTTCAATTGAATCATTACATTTAAAACAAATATCTTTTGCATTTTGTGGTATATTTAAAACAGGGAAAACATCTTTTGGTATTGAATCATGAGTTGAAATTTCTCTTAAATATTTATCTAAAGCAATAGTTGATTTAGTAATTTTATTATATTCTAATGCATGAATTAAAGAATTTCTTGATATTAATTTAATATAATGAGCTAAAGTTGAAATTAAAGATAATAAATCATGAGAATAATTTTTTGATAAATTTCTAGTTTGATCAGTATCTCTTAAAAATGTTAAATAAGACATAATTTTAGAAGACATTGATCTTGGTTCTTTTGTTAATTCAGTTAATTTTGAATTTGATTCATAATCTAATTGAATTCTAAAATTTTTAGCATAATCATTTAAGGAATCTAAACCTTTAAATAAAGTTTCAACTTTTAGAACCAATCTACCAGCAGTTAATAAACCATTTAATCTATCACCATTTGAAGCAAAATGTAACATATCAGATATACAAGAAGCACAAGATTCTTCAAATTCAGAAATTGTTAACCAAACAGACATTGTTGTTCTTTCTAATGTTTTTTCGATTTCAAATAATTGATCAGGAGTTATAAAACTTTCATCAACATCTTTAATTTGATCTATTGATTTAAAATTTAAAGAAGCAGGATCATAACCTATATGATTTAATGTTATACCAACATTCCAAAATTTATGAACCATAAAACATTCAGGATGCCATTGTTGTTCTCTACCACCTCTAAACATTTCAACATATTGTTTTAATATAGCACATTTACAAGATTCACAATTTGAAGCATATAATTTTGAATAATGATAATGACAATAAATTTTATCTTGATATTCATAATAATCTTCCGAATCAAAAACTCTATGACAAATTTCACAATAAAAATGTTCAGGATGATATTTTTTACCAGCAGCAGTTATATAAGAACCTCTAATTGCTTTATCACAAGTCATACAAATTAAATCTATTCTTTTAAAATAATCATATTCACATAAAGGAACTTGAATTAAATTACCAGTTTCATTTTCTTGAATATCAGCAGCAAAGAATTTATCGGAACAAGGTTTATGACAGTCATAACAGGTAAAACATTCAACATGATACATATTTCCCATTGCTCTAACCAAAGTACCAATAATTGGTTGATTACAATGTTTACATGTCTTTGTAGTTTTTGTTCTACTAATTTTTTGAGGAGATACATCTGATTGATTTGAAATATCAGGTATACTTGAATTTCTTGAATTTGTAGCAGAACCATAAGGTATTGGCCTTCTCCATTCTAAATTCATATCGGTATCTTGTTTCTGTTGTTGTATCTGTTTATGTTGTTGTTGTTGTTGTTGTTGTTGTTGTTGTTGTTGTTGTTGTTGTTGTTGCTGTTGTCTTTGTTGACCTTTAGGTAAATTCAAAAAAGGGTTATTGTTATTGTTATTGTTATTTGGAGTTGGATTTGAATTTATTGAATGATTATTATTAGTATGTGAATGTTGAGAGTGATGTGAGTGAGATAATTGAAGGTCAGGTAAAGTATTTTGAGAGTTTAATCTAGGAGGATAAGGAGATCTAGGTTGAAGTCTTTGATTCTGTTGCTGAAGTGTGTTAGTGTTAGGTTGATATGATTGCATGTGGGCTGGTTGCCGAAGTTCACTAGACCTAAAACCTTCATTAGAAAAGTTCAGGATGTTGTTGTTCATTTTCAGCCAGTCTATTTATAGAGAGAGATGTTTATTATTATTTACGTTTTGTTGTAAGAGAGTATATTAGGGTGAGACAAAGAGAGAGATATAGACCTGTTTCTTTAGCAGTTGTAAGAGCAGCTAAGGGGATGTGTTGAGTTGAATGGTTGTAGTAGGGTAAGAGGAAGAAGTAGGGAGAAGAAAAAGAAGAATAAGAGAGTTGTTGTTTTGGATGTGATCTGAGACGTTTGAGAAGGGGACGCAGAGAGAGCAGGTCAGGAGACGATGTCAAGGAGGAGGAGAGAGAGTATAATGAAGGACAGAGGACGACAAGGAGGGTAGGAGGGTATATAGATGTATTTGAGAGGAAGAGGAAGAAGAAGTAGGTTCGGGGAGAAGTAGGATTGTGAAAAAAAGGTGTTTCCGTATTGGGAGAAAAGCACTGGAAAAGAAAGGCGGACGTGTTTACTGGGAAGGGAAGGGAAGAGGAGAGGGACGGGGTCTGGGATGGCCAGGATGTGGTACTGGGAGTAGGTCTACTGTAGATACGCTGACTGGTCTGATGGTAGAGGACATGAGCAAGACGGGTTACAGCTGATGGTAGTTGGTTTACGTGTTTATGTGTCTGCAGGGTTGCTGGATTGGGAACAAACAAAGATCAGGATCAGGAAAAGAAAAGAAGAGCTCTGTTGAACTGTTGAATTAACACTTTAATGTCCGAATGATTGATTAATTGATTGATTGATTAATTGATTCTACAAATGTTGATCATGAATTACATCTTTTATGGACTACAATTTAATTCTGATTTTAAATCATTTTTTCAGTTAATCCATGAAAACTGCAAGTTTATATACGGGGGCATCGTGATATGTCTGACATATACGTACTACACCAGTGACACCACCAGTCTTGAGTCTTAAGCAATCAATAGACACAGGTATTGGTCTCTATATATTGATGGAAGTTAATTGTTAATTTTATTTATATGAAAATTCATGAAAAAAAGAATTATACAGTATACGGTAACGGTAATTGTAAGTAATTCTGCATGTAAAGAACTGCCGATTCACTGCCCAGTTCACTCCCAGTAATTAACACCGTCACTTTATTTAAACAGTACTATATATAGCAACAACCAATCATATACTTCCAAGTTGCAAATATAACACATTACAATTTACAAACTCACAGAATATATATAATATAATCAACACAAACACGTATTGTAATTTTGTACTGAATTAAACACGAAAATCAAAACAACAACGTACGTTACTAAATCAATTAAATTGTAGCAACTTTCAAAGATTTTCGATCTCAGAGATTAGTATTACGTTCCTGAAACTCTTGACTAATTCTAATTTAATTATGTTATTTCAACAATTTAATCAACTTAACTTATAACTTATAACTTATGGTAATGATATATTTAGTACGTATACGTACGTTATAACAAGTTATATCATTGTTTCAACCTTTTAGCAGCAAGTTCTAGCAACTGCTAGCTGCACTTTTAACTTTAGTATGCACGCGTCGATCGACTCATTACTCCAAAATCGACGCAAACACTCACAAATCTCTCTTGTTTAATGATAATCACAACACAAACTTCATTAATAGGTTCAATCATCATATATTACTCTTTAGAATGGCTCTTCATTATGACGAAGAACAATCTCTCCCAACAAACATCAAAGAAAATGTTTAAACAACGTTACTATTATTATTATCATCAATATCGCTCTCTGATTTTATTGATTTCACTGATATTCATCTATTATTTCTTTCTACTTTATTTTAACAATTCAAAATCACAAACAAATTCAATCATGTCTTCAGAAGATACCACTACAACTACAACAAATAACAATAACAATAACCTTCAAGAAGAACAGTTTAAAATAGTCATTGGTGGTAAAGAATTTTCTCCAAATGATAGAAGACTTCGCCATCCTCATCATGTGGTACCAAGAGGTGGTCATAAACATAGTACTATTAATAATAATAATCCTGGTGGTTTGTTACAGACTGGTGATCATAGACCAAATGTTGATCAAGTTGTTATCTCTAATAATAATAATAATAATAATAATAATAATAAAGAAAAAGTTAATGATGTTAAAGAATTAAAAGATTAAAGATTTTTATTAATTAATGACTGTTTTTTTTATGATATATGGTTTTATTTAATTACATTACATTTTTGCTTTATTTAATTTAATTTGGGTGTTAATTGTTGCTTATATATAGTTTTTTGTGAGGTTTTTTTATTGTTTCAATGGTTAATATCTCTCGATCATTAAAAAGTTCAATTTTTGTTTGTTTTGCATATAGTTTTTATGGTTCTGAGTTATATAATAAATTTAATTTCTATATTATTGATAAAAGATGTACATTTAGTATTGTTACTGTATTAACTTGTTACAACTTACTGTATGTGTATTTCTATTTCGGATCGACTCGATAACCGGACAGATCTTTTTTTTTTTTTTTTTTTTTTTTTTTTTTTTTTTTTTTTTTTTTTTTTTTTTTTTTTTTTTTTTTTTTTTTTTTTTTTTTTTTTTTTTTTTTTTTTTTTTTTTTTTTTTTTTTTTTTTTTTTTT